>JAPYYT010001555.1:0-25827 GCA_030522565.1 Ceratosolen corneri | reverse complement strand
CCCCCCTCCCGCCCAACGACGCCGCGCCACCTCTCTCTCTCTTTCTCTCTAGTCCTCCACGAGCTCCACCGCCGCGATCCTCTCGCGGCGTGGGCGTGTGTTTGTGTGCGCTCCTGGAAATGACACAGCTGACGAGTCCAGTCCTCCCGTGGGAATATCCTGGCCCTCGATGTCCGCATTACGGTGAAATAACCGCGAGAGAAGCGCAATTGTAAGGCTCCAGTTAAGAATTACAATTGTTGGATGAGCTATCCTAGCGAGAGATTTGAGAAGGATTGTGTGTGTGTGTGTGTGTGTGTGCCCTGTGCTCTACTTCGATACAGCGTTGCTTAATTATTTTTCGGGCTTGTCGCCCTCATTCCCACTGGAACTCCAGTTTTTTTCTCCTTCTGCATTAGTCGATGAAACGAAAGGGATAAATCTCATTGTATAATAGCTCGTGTGGCGCGCGCGAGGAGGATCCATTGCTCTGCCAGAGTTGTGTTAGATACGTGTGTGTGATGCAGCTCAGCTCTAGCGAATTTACGTTACTTGGGGCTAAATGAGTTTAGTATTTGTAGCCAGAGAGGATCGACAAAGACAAAAGTCTTTGCGCGAACTTAGCGCGTACTATTAATAGACGCCCATCAAACGAACCTTCCCGTGCACACACATGTAGGTGCACATACACGCTCGCACGCGCACTTAGTTACAAGTGAAATTAATTAATCATCAAGCTTAATAAGAATTCACAACATCGACAGAAATGCTCGTTGTTAATTGGCAATGGTCAATGTTTAGCCAAAAACATTCGCCTTCTAATCAGTGAATTTTCCATTGCGCACAGAGACAGTTTATTAATCGGAAAGCCGAGAGACACTCTGTTGGCACACTCTGTTGCACGAGGACTCGGCGGGGCGATTGTTAATACAGTCAGACGACGATTGTCCCAGCTATCGATTAACCTTAACATCCCAATTATCGCTGTCGCCCGATACAAAGGGCGCCATATTTGGAGCAAGAGTAGAGCGACGATTCGTGGGGTGGGGTGGGGTGTGAGGTGGGGTGGGGTGGGATGGGGTGGACGAGCCTCGGTTGTATGCAAATGCGATATTTTTCTGAATTCCGAGGGCCGTGTAACTGTTAATAATTGGGTCGCCGGGCTGAAATTTGTTGGGCTGAATAGCGCCGGAGCATGAAGGAACGGCTCGGTAACCACTCCCCCTCGGCCGCTACCCTCGCTCCCCCATGCCCGGGGATCGCGCACACCTATGGCCGCGCACCTTGGTCTTTCGAGAGCCGAACCCCTCCCCCTCGGCCACTTTCTCGCTCCCTCGCCGTCTGCCTCACTTTTCTCATTGTGCTCGGCCGCCTCTACCCCTCCCGGCCCGCGCCCGCGTCCCACCCGAGTCAGACGCTACGATTCCCAATGTTATTGCGCCCATTACGGTATAATGCCACTTTATTATTGATTTCTCTCCTGGTGCGCATTGCGCTCGGTATTGTCAAGAGTTGCGCTTCTTTATGCTATTTGAGAGTCTTTTCTGCCAACAATATTTATTTCAGTATGCGATAGAGTTAGTAATTGGACGGGGTATATGATCGATATGCTGAAACGCGTAAAATGCAGGATCGAATTAATCATTGAATTAAAACTAAGATTATTTCAGTTGGCTTCGCTCTGCTACAATAATGTATGCAGCGGGAGATAAAAAATGTATTACGAATACCGAGACTCGTGATAAATGAGCTCGCCCGTCATTATTAATATTTAATTAGAGAATTTAATCAAATGAAGCTAGTTAAAGAAACGGGCTGCAAATGAATTAAAATATTTACAGTTTAGCTCGGCTTAATGAAATGCACCACACGTATCATTAACAATTCCTCGTTGAAAATTATATATTCAAATTTTTTTCTCTTTCCCTCAACTTTAATTGTAGATGGAATATCTATGTATAAATATTTACCAAGTTCACTGGCGAACCTCCATCAGGCACTTTTGCAACATTGCACCTTATGTATAGTGATAGAGTAATTTACATGTATAATTTAGAAATATGAAATTCTAATGCATTAATTTAAGGTTTTTCATAATTAGAGGCAGATTTTCTTTAAAATGCAGAAATTCAGATTTTTCAAAAGATAGGAATTGTAATTTTTGCACAACGCACGCGTTAAATGACACGAAATAAAATGCAATTGCATGTAATTTCATTAAACTATACGATTAGCGATATTTATATCGGTGGATTTCCTTTTTTACTTCAAAAATTTCCTCCCCAACACACAAACCATTTTAGATTTATCGTCCACTAGCGATATAAATTATCTTCATTTGGGCCTTAACAGCGAATGCTGTCTGTCCTTTTTCCCTCACTATCCTTCATATTCTCTTTACAGTGATATTTGCAATTTTCACGATACTTTCCGTGGCTTTCCCAACGACTATTCATGCTTTCTTTACAAAGACCAACGCTGATAATTCTATCGCTCGCAAAATTTGCACTACAATCTATTGTAATACCAAGCCATTGTATAATAGTTTTAAATTGACAATTTACACGTCCCGCAATGCTGTAAATTATTCGGCTGCTTCGGATAAGACTAAATAATGCCTGATTAGTACATTAGTAAGAGGACATTTGTTATTATCGAACACAATGTTACTTTAAACTGATTATTGCTTTTAAATAATACATATGTATATATATGTGAATGTGTGATGCGTGTGTGAGGAGAGTGTATGGCGATAGCTAATGGGAAATGTACTATTTCACGTTACGACCAACAATAAGCAACAATTGCAATGAAATTACAGTAAAATTGTAATTGTCATGTACATGTGGTACATCTTAGTTGCCCTCTACTCTCAGCCATTCTTTTAAATGTCATTTTGAATTTGCTAAGAACCCACTCGTTCGATAAATCATCGTGTTGAAGAAATCTAGCAAGTTCAAAGGTAATCTGCGTCGACAAAATTTTTTTCAATCAATGCCCCTGCAGGACTGACATAAGAAGAGCGAACGCATCCAAGCTCCGTAACTACTCGCGAATATTCAAGATAATTAGCGGCGTTGATCTGGGGATATTAAGAGGTAAAAAGCCGGGCAAAAGCTGATTTCACCAAGTGGATTGATAAATTTCACAAGCCGACTGGATTGTGGAAGTAGCAGGAGTCGACTCGTAGATTTCCCAGGAATTTCCGCGACTACCTCGATACCGCTTACGAAATGATAATTCCATCTACGGATGCATTACGAGCCGAAGCCCCGTTGGAAAGAGTCGCGGTGATCGGCCGAGATCGGCGGCTTGCGCTTCACAATGGACGAGCGCCTTCGAATGCAAAAGGTACGAGGTATGCGCAACCGCGCACACGTCAATATCCGCGAGGGCCGCGATCCACGCCGTAATAATCGCATTTCTCGGAAAGTACAGCAGCGGTGTGGCGCAACTCTTGAAATTATCCGACCTTGAGCCGCTCATTTTTACCTTTAAAGTGTTACATGGACAGCATCGCTTAGTATGATAATCTCGGACGTCGATCTCGCTCACTGCAAAACTCCTCTCGAGCGCAGCGAACCGTCTTCGCCAAGGCTTCTTCTCCCCACCACCCCCCTACCCTATCACTCTTTATCTCTCTCTCACTCGAACTCGGCGGCACTTTTTCTCGATTGTGACCTACCTCTTGCGGCTGAGCACCGATTACAACGCGAACGCATCGCACTTTCTCCCCGTGACTGAGGCACGTAAGGTGTAAAAATGCCGATTGTCCGATTGGCAGATAAGCTCGAGGGTGTTTGACGAACTATGGAAATAGGGTCGGTGGAAGGATTGTTAGCGCGCATCCGAGCCGATTTTATTGCGAGCGTATTGTGTGACTTGTAGATGTGGGATCGTGATAATGGAAATTACTCCGCGCTGAGATAATAGTGATATCGTTTGGAAAAGTTGATTTTTTTTTATTTTAAGTTGGCGAGGCGGAGGAAGCGTGTTTCGTTGCACATTATCGTCGCTGGGAATCCCGGGGCTCGTTAAATACGTGCTCCGACTGGATTTAAAATGGCATTAAAATAATTTACGGCCGATTATTGAGCTCTTTTTCTCCTGCCTTTGCTTTCCTTTATTTCCACCAAAAGTTTTTGCCCACTCGAATATGTTCCAATGGAGCGAGATCAACGTGAATTTGTCAACATTTGACACGCGAGAGAGAATAATGTGTCCGTCTACCCCACTACTACGACTTGCAAATGAAAAAGTGGAGGAGGGACACTTTATCGAGGATGTACCGTACGATTGGTCGGCCCACATTATTATTGCTTTATATCTTGTTGAATGCGAATCCAAATTGTCGCACATTTTTATCGACGTGATTATCGAATTAAGACTTTTAGTTGCGAGAGAGGTGGGGATTGGAGCTCGGTTATGCTTGTTGTAGCGACCATTGATGAAAAGCTGAAAAGTTGCTGGAACTTCGACATTCGCCAAACACGGCCGCCTCCCTTGCCACTCGAGCATCTCTTAAATCTTTGATTATTCCGGTCATATTTTATTAAGCGCTACCGACCAACCAACCATTCATTACGCCAACTGCACTATTTACGATACGTTTAATCGTCAAAAAGGTATTTCTATAAATTAATAAAGCGATTACAGATGCTACGCCAAATGAAAAAAAAAAGCCCCTGTTTACTTTTCAGGCAATTACTGATTTTATCTCGTGATTTACAATGTAAGCCAGAGTGTAAACCCAAAAAAGTGAATTTAACAGCAAAAAGAACGAGACGAAAAACGAAACGAAAAAAAAATAGGAGAAGAAGCAGACAAACAAACAATACGTAAAAAAAAAAAAACAACGTAATAACCAAGGCGTGTTTACCGGCGTATAAATCCCTTAATGCACCCCCGACTTCATGTACGGCCAAGTCTCGCTTCTGCCACGGCGCGTACAGATGTATTTGCATATTTGTACTGCTGCTGCTGCTGCCTCTGCTGCGACGCCATTAACGCACAATGGAAGGATATCGCTTGAGAACTACGCGAAGCTTATTTACAAAATCTAAAAGCTCTTCCCATCCCGCCCCACCCACCCACATACCACCGCTTCACTCTCGCATCGCCCCGCCTCACACACTCAGCCCCCGTCCCCCATTATTCCCAACGACGCTCTTTAACATTATTATCTCTTTATCAAATGTCCGATAATTTAAGGCTACCAACTAATAAGGCCCATTCTCTTCCGCGAGGTCAATCTACCAAAGACAGACTACCCTTGAATACAATACGCACTTCCTCCGCGCGAGTTGATGACATTGCCCGGCTCGCCGGCATTTGGCAACTTGCACAGAGGCCACGCAATTATTAAATGCACCTCGCACTTTTAAAAACCGAGCGTGGCATTCTAATGGCGGGAGCTCGCTCTCATTAATGCCACAGGAACATTCGTTAATATTATTGGGCAGCAATTCGCTTACCGAGGCTCACGTAACGAGACGGAGCACACGGCACGACTGTATGTAATGCTTAAATGGCGAAAACAATAGTTAATCGAGTCGATGTATAAGTGGCATTAGGAAAATGGCGCACCAAATCCCTTTACACGGCTACGTGCGCTACGCAGCTCGCAGCAAAAATGCGGATAACGACTCCGCCTCCGCGCAATATCGCACAAAGAAAGCAGAGGCAAAAAGACAAAGGACAGGAGGAAAAAAGGTTCAGGACACGATGTAAACAGGTAATTCCACGGCTAACGAGCATCAAGAAATCTCGTATAATTTCCCACAAAACACTTGTCGCCCGACGGCTCGTCCAGCTCGAGCGCCCACAACTCCCCCTCCACCCTTAGCGCGGCCCACCCCAACCGTCTCGCCCCGACGGCCACTCGCTCGCTGCCAGGCGATTACGCGATTGCGCGGCACCCACGCGGGAGTTCATCGATTCCCCGTGCGAAATGGACACGTAGCTCTTCCTCGTCGGCCGCGTGCGCCCGATATCGCGGCGGTGAAAAAACAAGGGAGGGAGAATGAGAAGAAGTCGGCCGGCGTCCCCGGAGAGAAAGAGCGAAGGCTCGCCGAGAGGAGAACCAGTTTCATCGCTTAAACGCTTAATTAAGCTGCTGGGCCGATCCTCGATCGCCCGCTCGCACACGCACGCGGCCACGTACACACACACGCACTCTCACTCGAGGGATATGTGCGGGCGCAAGGATCCCGATTCTCGAGGAGGCGGCGCTGCAGCGCCAAGTGCAGTTGCCGCGCAAAGTGCACTCGCCGGGGAGAGGAGAGGGCCCTCTCTGCCCGAGAACAGAGACGTCCATATCCTATCCTGTATTCTTCGGGAGCGTGCACGAGCATTTCGAGTTCGTTATCGTTAACGGCTTTATCGCGCCGCCGCTCGTTAATCATGCCTCCGGTCAAAGTTGTACCGCGCGACTTGCCGCCAACTCTAGCCGGCTATTCTCCACGAAGCGACGACCGCACTCCACCTCCACCTCCACCCCCCTCCCCCTCGCTACGGAGGATAGCCTAATGAGGTCCGGTGCTTTTCAACGGGCAGTCTTGGAAGGATCTGCGCGTCAGGTGGAAAAGTGGCCGCTCGCCGGTGGCTCCTCGCGCCCTCCTCCACGGCTTATCGAAATTGCGCATTAGGAGACTCTCGGGCTGCCGCGAAAAATTGCCCCCAGCTAACCTATAATTTCCCCTGCCTATTGGATGGGACTCGGTTGTCGGCCTTTGATTATTATTAGTTGGCGGGGAATCGTCGAGTGTCGGTGGAGTGGGGTTGAGAGGGTGGCGACGGAGGGTGGGAGGATTGGGCAGTATGCGCGGCTTGGCTTGGGGGGGTCTAATCGCTCGGAGGGATCGTGAAATGAAGGGAAATTTGGCTTTGAGGGGGCGTAGAGGCGCGATAAGCGCGTCTCGGCTCCGAAAGCATGTAACATCCTTTGCTCCTTTCTTTGGTTCTCGTTGGTTTTAGTGGGTTCGCTTGTTCTTGTTGTTCATTGTTTTTTCGTGTGGCTTAGCTCGTCGTTAAGTGTCGTCGTCGTCGTCGTCGGGGGTGAAATGAGAAAAGGGAAAAGTGCGCCCGGCCACAATGGGCTTGAAAAGAGCCCCGGGATTTATGGCTCGTTCACTTATCTGGGTTACAAAATTTGTTAATGGCGTAGAGGCACGATATGATTAGGCCGGCACGTGTAAAATTTTCGTTTCGCTACAACTCGAGCGTGTTTACCTTTTAACGTTCGTTTTGCGCTTGTTTGCTGGCTGCGTTTGGGAATTTTCGGGGATATTTAAGCCTTCGTAAGCGCGCCCCGAAAACGATGATAAAGAGTGGCAATGGGAAAGGCATTGTTATGCTTTTTGTAAAGCGATTGCATTGATTAGCGAAGTGTATTTAAGAATATTATTGAGTATAACATTGAATATGCCATTGAGGCTTGAACATTGACGTCGTAGCCCATGGTTATTAATTTCTCACAGGCTCAATTCACACACTCGTGTCTCAAACTAATAATGCGACACATTAATGCCGTCGCTGCCATTGAATGCTTTCACCAACTCACACCAAGTCCTATTGAAAGTAAATGCAACACACATTGCCATCGCCAGCTCTCTCAATACACTGTATCTTAATATTCCATGTTAATCAATGCTGTTAAATCTTAACGAGCCGTTCCTTTGCGCGTTTAGTACGTTTGTATATTCTATTAGCTGTCCATTCGGCGTGAAAACGTAGCGAAGCGCACATTAAAGAGGCTCGTTTCGCGCATAGAAAAGCGTGGCCGATCGGATCAAGTTTACCTAATTTTGTAATGAAAGTAGCGGCGGAGGTAGAGGGGGAGCCGACTTATCTAAACGAATACTCGAAACATGCGAGCAGCACCGTATTTTCTCTCGATTCTAATCAATAAAACTTGCAAAGTGTGCAATAGTGCGTGTGGCATCTAGAAAACCGTTCCTTAAATGCTTCATATATATATGTATGTATGTATGTATGTATGTATGTATATATATGTATGTACGTATGTGTGGACGGATATACTTTGTCGCCGGTGCCAATGAAGCAGCCAAGGAAGAACGACGCTATTTCCGAGAGCCCTAGGAGAAAACTCATGCATATACATAGTTGCGCTATAGGTAGTGGTAACATGGCACACAGCATTCTTACGTCCACGAAGCCAATCGAACACGCTCTCTGACGATCATGAGAGAGCAAGTGGGAGAGAGAGAGAGACTGGGGAGCGCAGGTGTTTCAGGGCCTTCCATGTTAATCAGAAACACCGACTACCCTGGCACTGTCGCATGTTCGCGTATGCCCTCGTGCTCCTGTGTCGGTGTATACGTACGCGCTCGTGCACAACACACTTATGCAAATGCATTTGGACTCGAGTTGGCGACGTGGCGCGAGCGTAGAAAACCTTTTGCGAAGCGAGCGTTTGCAATGCACAGGCTAGCGCTCCTATGCCTTACAATCGATTTATTCCTTTTGTCGGAACTTTTCATTTAGCTGGCTCACTCACTCCTCGCTCATACAAACTCATGCCATGCCGCTCAATCGACGAGACCAATATTTCTGCTATTATTATTAGATCGTAATTGCTCTAACGTGATTCAGTGCGTGATCCGCCGCGCGGATCCTTCGCGTTGAATATTAGCCGCCTCTTAACAACCGTGCGAGCGATTAATTACGAAATTGCTAAAATAAAATTGTTCGCAAATAGTGAGAATTTCATAATATCAGCACTCGTAATACATGTGGCACGGGTATAATAAATATATGGCTTTGCGCGTAACGAGGAAATAATTCACGCGGCTGGGAATATGCGCGTGAAAAACTGTTTTTTTTTTTCTCTACCGAGTTTAAGCGACATCGATATTTACATTAAGTAACGGCCCTCTTTTTTATTAAAAATTCAGCAATTTTTACGTTACGAAACTTTGACGGCAATGATACATGTGAAAATGGCTGCTCGGTATTCGGTGAAAAAAAATTCCTTTTTTTTTCTTTCCCGTTTGGCCTGTGGCAATATTAGTTGAAAGCTCCGTTTCGCGGATTCTCAATGCGTTCGAAAGTGCGACAAGTCGGTATTTCAAAATGTCCTTCCATCGTTATATATACGCATTGTAAAATGCCACCCAGCTTCATTATTTCCAACTAAATGTTTCAGATTAATGGGGTAAGAAAATTACTCAATTACTCAAACTGTAACGAGAGAGAGAGAGAGAGATATCTTATTTCAATGGGCAATAAATTAATTAGCCGAGTGTTGTTATATCTGCCATGTGCTATTCAATTCATCATCTATTCAATTTGCCGGAACTAAAAAGTAAACGTCGGAATGTTAATATACACACGGCCATAACATGCTATATAATTTATAAGCGCAGAATTACTTTTATTCTAAATTATTCCAGCATTTACACCGATAGAGAATTGCTACACGAATTGAGTAATGCAGAAAATGCTTCGGCCCGACATAAAAATATTAACGATAAAGCATTGGTTAATTTAGTTGTAGCCGTATAACATGAAAACTAAATTGAATCGAATTTAAAGCAGAATGCATAAAAAATAATGCATCGCAAACTCCCTGCACACACACACATTGCGAGCGCAAATGCTCGTTGCAATAGCAGTCATCCGTGTTGTCCTTCCACGTACACAAGCACACACGCACACAGCCATGGCCTTTCACGAGAGGAAAAAATCAAATGATTCACGATCGCTTATATCGCGTACCTACTACCTTCGGCATCAGGCCCCTTTACCTCGCGCGACCCGAGAAAACTTAATCGACGGACGGGTGGGGTGGGGTGGGGGGTGGAGGGGAGGCCAGCACGGGGATGGTGTTGTCCAGGACACCGAAACGTCTGTTTCAATTTTGTCTTCGCTACAGCACGGTCGTTGCTGCGCGTTGTTGTTGCGCGTTGTTGGTGTGTGTGCGTTGTTGGTGTGTCGGTGTGCGCGTGCGAGGAGGTTACGTGTGCAGTCGAACAGGTCATTGTTAATAAAAAGTATTAAAATATGAGTATGAGTAGTTGGACATGCCGAAGCGACGCAAACAAAACTGGAAAGTGCTTGCACTTGATCGGGCAGAGTCTCTCTTCTCTCCTACCTTCGCATTGTATGGTCGCATGCAAAAACAAGATGAGAAAAACAATTGTGATAAACACGAGCGACTTTACTGCTTTCTTCCTTCCTTCCTTTTCTTTTCTTTCTTTTTTCTTTGTCTTTTTTTTTCTTCTTGTAGCGACTTCCCGATCCTCCCATTGTCCCTTGGATCAATGGGACGAGATTCTTTACTGGGAGTTCAATTATGAAGCGTTCAAATTGCATTTACGAAAATTGTTCGATTAACTTGAAGGCACGTTGATTTACGTCCTGCAGCTGTCATTCTCGAAAAGAGGAAAAATTCATGCTTACGTACGCGATAATATTGATTAGGTTATTTTGGCAACCGTTTGATAAATACGCGGCCACTAGTTTCTTTTAACAAGACGGATCGATCGATCTTTTATATATTTGCATTATAATTAAATTGGGCCCCAAGGCTAAAGGTCGCCAAAGAGAAATTCCTCACTTTTGACGGGAAAAAGACCTGCGAAAAAGAAAACGTCAAAGCAATATGCAACGGAATGCCACGACTAATATCAAAATTACCAAAAATAATAATTCATAGTAAAAGAATATTAATTATATTAATATATAATACTCGGTCCCTGGGATTTCCAATGCACAATAACCTCAAGAACTCTGCGCTAGACTGCAAAATCAGAGATAAATAGCGCTGAGCCAATTGTCTAAACTGCTCTTTAAGCACGACAATTGGCGATGGCAATTAAGCCTCGTCCGCTTCTTAACGCAACCGCGACTTCTTGATTAGAGTTGCGACTACGGCCGCCTTCCTTACTCAGCAGCCGACCAATTGATTCATCTCGAACGCGTTACGGATACTGGCGTTGAGCGCGTGGAAAATTGACGAGAAATACGCGCACAAGCAAACTGCGAGGTTGGCTGCAAGCTCCAAAGTCCATTGGCAAACGTGCTAATTGCATCGGCTATTTCGTTTCTAAAGCTAAAGTGCTGGGCGTTCCTTATGCCTTATTCGGGAGCTACTGGCCGCGCAGCCAATTTCGGCAATATTCGACCGAATAAATCACGTGGATAATAAGTCAGAAAGGAGATGAGCGCTCGTTCAGCCGCGCCAGTCGTAATCGTCACATTACAACGCTACTCGCTTACAAAGACTTGACCAAAGATCGTTCGATTTGGTGACTTGACCGCCTCTCCCCACCCCACTCCCCAACCCTTGCCGCTTGCCAGCGTTGCCCCGGTCGACCGAGACTCGATTCAACGCTCAGGTAAATCGTTATTGTGCAAAATACTTACATGGCCCAAGTATAGGAGGGATAGTCTAGCTATTTGTGATTATTTTGTCCCTGAAAGCGCCATTACTCACCTGAAACATAATACGATAATAAAAGCAATTAGTTTATCACCCAAGTAAACTGATGGACTCGCGCGCGTAAATCATTATCAAGCGATTAACAATAGATTATAAGTGAGGGCCCTCCCGTTACGCACACCTATGCCCCCATAGACTCGAGAGAGGCGGGATGGGCGGCCTCCCATAAATCCCGCGTCTCCCCCCCCCCACCAATACGATATATCCCCCTGCCGCTATTAATAGGAATGCTTTTTATCGCATTCTTAACACGAGCGGTTAATTCTCGGTGATAAGGCCGAGTCGTGGGGAGGCCGAAAAACACGACGGCGACGCGAGAAAGCGCCTTAACATTATCATTCATCGCGTCTGGGCTGGAAATTTATTTTTTGCGCTCTTGCGGAGGCCTCGCGCGATCCCCCCTCCCCCAACCCCCCCTCCTCCTCTCTCCATTAGCAGGGGAGCACGTCGCCCGCTGAATACGATTAACGCGACACCTCGGCCATTTTTACCTACGTCGACGAGGACGCTGCGAGTCCACAATCTCTCTGTGCCATCGGCACAGGAAGGAGCCCCAACGAGGTGTCTCCCTCGACCTGGACCTGGGGCATTAATATCATTTGGCCGCCCCCATCGGCAGCCAATTGGGCCCTAACTCTATGACCCCCGTCACCGGAATATCGAGGCTCCACTTGCCAAGAGGCCGCGCCCTCGCCATTCCCATGCCACAACAGCCAAACTCCACTATCCCCGATGACTACCCAGTTGCTCCATCAGGGCCTCTTTGTCAAGTACGTTGCTTCCAGTTTCTTTGCAGTTTGGTTGCAGTTTGGTTGCAGTTGCGTTGCAGTTTGGCTGCAGTTTGGCTGCAGTTTGGCTGCCGCTGAGCGCACGGCGAGGAATAATAAAAAAAAGGAGGGGGGGGGGAGTGCGGAGCCGGCCGATAAGGACGGGCCCCTCGTGTACAAGGATTGCGCGCTTTAATTGCCGCCTCGGAGCCGGCCCCACGAGACAATAAGGCACTGCTCGGGCCTCGGCACATCCACTTACAGCGAGCCACACTGGCAGGAGGACCGTGGCATGACGTCACCGGCCGCCTATGCTCACCTCCGGCCCATCCGGCAAGCCGCACACGTACCTCTGGCCCAAAGCGAGCATTAAGATCAAAATATTGTTCGTGCCGCTGGAGTTGAACTTATAAATCAAGCGCGGGTCCTCATTGTTAACCTTCGGGCCGCAGAGCGGAGATTTGCGCGAGGAATTTTAAGTTTCGGGCGCACATAAATAATATCACGTGAAATTTCGTTGCGTTAACGAAAAGAATCTATACGGCGGACGTGGACTGGCGAGAGCCGACGCGTCTCCCGGCTTGTCGCCCCGGAGAATCGCGGAGGATGAATTTATGGTGCGCGACTCTCGCGCCCCATTGTCCACGGATAAAAAGGCCTTTGATAAGCCGTTTTGGCATCGGATTTAATTAATGCGCGGCCAAACGCCATCAAATTGACGAATGTTTCGCTTATTTCGGCGAGGCTCGCCGAGGCGGCCCACGGCCGTGCCCACCACCGTACCCACCACCCACCTCGGGCACCCCCCGTCGCCTCTCATCCCTCTCTCCCACTCCCCTCCCACTCCCGCGACCTGCCCGCCGAGCATTTCATTTCACTCGCGGCCCTGCGAATAAATAAAGCCGGAGATGCGATTATAACGCGCGATACTATCGAGGCATACTTGAAGCCATTATTAAGAACAGCTCGGCCCCTTGGACCGATAAAGGCGCGCATAATTTATCAAGGGACACTCGATTGAAGGCAATTTTAATTGCCATCCTCGCTTTCATTATTGATGCCTGATTTCCGAGCTCCCTCACTCGCCCTACATAATAGTGGTTGGGCATCAAGTGGCCTGGCGCTACGATGCTAAGCTGGGAATCGCGGGCCCCAAAAAACATTCGTCGCCGGCCGACAAAAATTCGTGCGACCGGCATTCTAAATCCAAGGATAATAAGGAGCGGAGAGGAGAGGCCAAAGGAGCGCATCCAGAGGCCGCCTCGGCTGCACTTTTCCCACTGACAGGCGAATAATGCCACCAGTCGAAATGGACGGGCCCCTCGGCTTTTCCCAGCATCACCCTCGGACACGAGCTCCCAGCTGGTCCCGCACGACTCCCTCCCAACAACGACAAGAGTCAGCGCGAGCATCCTCGTCGCGCAATCGATCCTCCGGATCGGCCAAGTGCGCTGACCTTGCCGGGGCCACCGAAGGACACGCGCCGCTGTCCCGTTACCTCCCCTCGGGCACTTTGCGCGGCGTCGCCGAGGCCCTCCTTGCGATAGAGCTCGGGCTTTTTTATTGCCTCCGCCCTCGGCGTAATTTACGAGGGCTCGGGCGGTCAGGGCCGCGCAGGTATATATCAGCGAGGCACTCCGGGGTTGGGGAGCGTGGCCGATTTGGGGCCCGCGGGGGCAGGTGACGCAATTAGGCCCGGCGACCTTGCGGGCGTTCTCGCGCGCTGCCCCCGGGGGGGGAAGTGCGACGCTTTCGCGGCGGGGCGTCCTCGCCGATGTTTTCCGAAATGGGCATTCATAGGCAAATGCCCCGCGACCTCAGGATTTTGGCAGCCCGACAATGGGGGAGGGAGGGAGAGAATGCGGCCCCGGTCACATAGCCTAGCCGCCTTCCTCTTTTTGTTTTTCTCGCGGCGGCTCCGCAGTTTTGTCGGCCGCGCTGCAGTTACGCACGAGGCCGAGGTTTTTAAAAAGGAATTCCAGGCTCGATGGTGAGGCAGCCTGGGCAACTTTTGCCTCCGGAGCCTTCGATTTTTGCGCATTTTCCCCCGCCCCCCCGTCCATTGGCCCCCGTCTGCATTATCCTCTCGTGGCTTGTCGTGGCACGATGAAGTTACAGACGAGTTGGACGCAATTTGGTGTATCTCGTTTGCGCTCCATCTCTCCTCCCTGTAATTCACCAACTTTATCTAATGGCGATATAAAGCTACTGTGCAGCAGCACATTGAATAATGTAGCTCCGGGATCGTTGCGAGATTCATAATATCAAATAAGATGGGCAGCCATTCGTCTTGCTTAAGAGCGTATGCACAAAGAAGTTGGGAATGGATTGGTGAAAAGTTCGGGTGGAAGGTAATTTTTGAGCCTTAAATATTTTTAGCTGAGAGACAAAGTGAGGTAAAGTTTGGTAAGCCAGTATGAATTTTAGACGAACCAAGTGAAATGAAATTACGCACATTTACATTGCTTTCTCATCTAATGAGAGTCAAGTCAACGAGGGGATGTTTGTCGAGAGGAATGCTCGAGTGACATTGAGAGTGGCATCTGCTGATTCAAAGATTATTGGAAATCATAATTAATTAATTTAGAGGGAGCAAGGAAGGAGCAAATGTGCATGCACAGGTGCAAGTAATATTTTTCAAACCGTCAATTACACGTATTTATTGAAGAAATTTTGCGACTATTTGCAGTTGGACGTGAAAAGAAGCATATGAATTATTGAGTGGAGTACAGCGATTGTAATGAGTCGAGACCCAATTTGCCAATGAAGCCTATTTATTGACTTGTATTCCATTAAAGATCGAAATTATTTAGCAGTAACACGGGACTGCGCAAATGAAAAAAGGCGCGAGTCCTTCCGACGGCAGTAGCGTGCCGTCACGGCAGTCACGTGATGCGCTTGAAATATCTCGCATAGCCCCTCGTTCTTACATCCTCGGCTCTTCTTTGTCACTCTGAGTATTATTACTTTGTGGAATTAAAAGGCAAGATTGGCGCTTAGGCTCGCTGCTCCCTAGCATTGGAATTCCATTTGAATGGGGAAAGTAGCGCTGCTAAGCATTATTTCAAATTAATATAAAATACTCTCTACAGCTTTTGTCTGCCTTTGTCTGCTTTTGTCCGCTTTGTCTATATTGTATATCTATAATGCACATGTCTATGTCTATAATGCACGTGGAAATTTGCAAAAAAAAAAGAGATGCGGGCAATTCTTCAATTTTTTTTTGGGGCTGCGCGTAGCTGTGATGCTGACAAAAACAGATGCGTGAATGCATCGAGACTTTTCATTTTCACATCACTCTCAACGGAAAATTGTTATGTTGATCTATTGGGCAGTCCTCGTGAAATGATATGACGCATGTAATTTATACGAAAAATGATAATTATTATCAATAAGATTGATACTTTAGTATTGGCTATTGGCATTTATATATAAATATTTGCTGCGACCTAAATGATAAATATTGCCTCCAATTAATACACTTACTTGGCGCACACTCGCACGAATCGAGCGTATCGTACGTACACATGTGGACATTCGCACAGGTAGATGTAGATAAAGTGAGCGAATTGTGATCCGTCGGCAACGCTCGGATAAATGAAGTCGAACGACATGGATTATGAAAGATCGGCCGCTGACGAAGAAAAGAAATCCCGCCGCTCGCTAACAGACAGTGTGAATCGCGTGTATTCGCATTCCAATACATATTACAGGGGATAAATGTACAATCTCGACGATAGAGAGGAGGCGAGCGAGTATGTTCAGCGCAAAGAGCTCGGGCAAATGAGGCGAGGCGAAGCTGCCGACCTCGGCAATGACTTGAAGCTCTTAAAGCTGAAGCGCGCGGATGACAAATTCAAACCGATTGTTGAAACAAATTGGAGTCGGCCCCGCCTGGAGCGAGCCCCCCCCCCATCCCTCTCGGCATCTCGGGACATAAAGCAGCGGGTGGCGAGGGGTCGCTTAGGGGCGCGAAGCCGGGGAGGCGAGTCGCTCGATAATTGAGGGATTGGCGGCCGTCGGCTCCTTTTAGCGAGTCGCGCGCGTGAGAGAATAAATCGCGAGCTTACAATTAGCCTCGGCGCACTCGATAGAATCGCTCGGCACGATTGAGCCGAGCCTCCTACGTATGAGCCCCCGTGCGATTCATCACCTCGTGCTCGCCGCGGAGCCGATAAAATCGCCGCTGCTGTCTTTACGAATCAATTACAACGAGGCTGCGAGCCGCGACCTCCGTGTGCGCGTGCGTGTGTGAGTGCCGCGCCATAGAGATGAGAGCTGCCGATGCTCGTAGCGGCTGATCGATGTTAAGCTTTTTGCTTTGACGCGTCTGTTGTTGTTGTTGCTGCTGTTTTTTTTATTGATGGCGCCCGGCATTCTTTTCGCTTGGCACTCGTTGTTGGCCCTCGTTGTTCATCCTCGTTTAGCTCGCTCCAGTGAACTTGTTACGCTACTTTTTCCCCTGCTATGAGTTTGCTTGGCGTAGTGTGCCGTTAATCCGGGCCGGCCAGGAGGATGCTCGACTATGCCTCTTGGAGTGCATATTTTGCCGCGCTGCACATTAAATGCCGGGAAGGGGGTGGGCTGCTTAGGCGCGCGGGCGGAGAAAAGTGCGTGCGTGCGGGCAATTTTGGTGCACGTGTCGGTCGGTAGCTCGTCGGCAGTGGAAAAAAGAAGGAGAATCCCTTCCAATTGATTTGTGCCCGCGGTGCCCCGGATTTCGGCAATAAACAAAAACAAATAAGCCGCTCGCCAAGTTCTAAGCTTGTGAATAAAGGTCGCTCTATAAATCTCGGGCGCTATCCTAATTAAATAAATTAACTAAGCCAAAGCGTCATTAGAGTGTAGGATTTTCCATACATTAGACGATACATAAATTCGACTGGCCGCTGCGAACGGCAATTTATGCTGATTCCGCGGCAATTATTTGCGGCAAAAATTCGCGCGCGCGCAACAATAATTTATGCTCGATAATTTGATTAATACGGAAACGAGTGGGGATAAAGGTGGGATAATCGTGACATTTGCCGTGGGACTCGGTGACAAGGAGGGAAAATGAGGGTGCAGCGCTGAAAACTACCAATCAAACGGGAATTTTCAGACGTTAGATGGAGATTGGTTGCCAAGGCGATGGTGGAACGGGGTTGGGGTGGTGGGGTGGGAGCTTTCATAAATTGTTGGAGAAACAACTGACGGCCGTTGTCACTTGTACTGGTTTCGGTGCAGTGAGCTTGCAAATCAAGCGTGATTAACGATATGGCGTAGCTCGTTAGTCGAGACGCGGCCGGCTCGCTCGTTTGCACGGCATTAAATAATTTTTAATTGAAGTTGTAAACTACACCTCCTCCCTCTTGCTTTATGCATTTCGCCGAAAGTCTTCCGCTCCCAACGACGCCCCAAATGGATGCTCCTCCAATTTCCCCGGAATTATTCGCCTTTAATAGATAGGCGAAACGTCGCCCGGCCATTCCATTTTCCACGCACCGACAGCTCCGACATTTCCCCCCGTCGGCCCTCGATTAAGACGAGGAGCCTCCCCGTCCACTAATCCCATCGACTTGTTGCCCAATTACGCTTAGAGCACCACTAACGAGTCGCCCCGCCAGTACGGCTAGCACGAGGAGGGCAGGATGGGGCCGCTAGATGCTGGAAATTATTGTCGCGATTTGGGGTTTCGGAGAGGGGGGGGGGGCGCAACAACCAACAACGCGCCTCTCGTCGCCCACGCATCCTCGCATCGTCGACTCCACATCTCAAATGCTCGTTTACGTTAACCGGCTTTTAAAGGCTATTTGCGCAGTATGCTCGTCCGCCAAACATCATTGGACTCTCGACATTAAGGGGGCGGGGTGGGGTGGGGGGTACGCGAATTCCAAAAGCCGTTCCCGGCAAACTTGGCCATTTCGGATTATCCGCACTCGGACGAAACTATCGGGCATGTCTCGAGCGTTCGTCAGCGGCCCGATAAAAGAGCGGCGGCCAGTCGAGCGTGAGGCCAGCGACTTTAGCACCGGGAGTCCGAGGCGAGAGCTCCGGGCAGCTTCCCTCCACTCCGGCATATTCCTTAAGTTTCGGGCGACACTTATCTCGGTAGCCGAGGGGGCCGCCGGCTGGCTCCTAAGGTGCCGGTGCTCACGTATCGGGAGGCATCGGATGACATCGTCGCCGCGGCGGCGGAGCCCAGGGCGTCACGGCGGCCAACTTCTACCAAACTGTCTCCTGGACCAAGCCGAGATATGAGAAATGGCCGCCTCGTGCTGGCCGCGGGGGACCAACGCCATTCGTTACTCGCCCCGCAAGTCCGACCGCGGGCTCGGAGCCTCCCGGAAGACTTGAGATCGCACCGATGAGCAGCCTCCGCGGGAGCGAGCCTAGGAGACGAGGGCCGGAAAAACTTGTGCTTGACGCGACTACTTGCCACTCCCAATCCAAGTCTCTCGAGAGCACCAGAGGCAGCCGATTGTGGGCCGTAGGCCCTGCCGGTCTCGCCTCGCCTCCCTCCTTATATTCGTCGCCCAATCCAGAGTTGTGCGCTTTTCAATTATGCCGCTTAGGCGCCTCGGCCGCGCATTTACATTCCGCCGATATACGGCGGAGTGTGATTGGATTGAGCCTGGTGAAGCCTAATTGCAGCTCGCTTTAAAATGCGGTGCAGGTGCGACGCTTTTGCGCGTGAAAAACTCGAATGCATATGTCGTGGGCCGCATTCCCGAGCGGTGAGGCAGGAGTCGCGGCGCGTCGCCATAAAACCGAGATGCGCGCCATTAATAGCCGCGACAATGGCAAGTCGCTGGCGTCGTTGGTGCGCGTCGCCGCGTCAAATTGCCCGGGGCCAATAATCCTCGTCCTCGCCATTATTCCCGACCGCTCAATTATTACTTGCCGAGGCAGCCTCCGCACCAACAACGGGCCTCCCCAATTATATCGATGGCCGTATGTCACGGCGAGTGGGCGCTAAACGATCGGCCAGCGGCACTCCGACCATCATTGGAGGCTCCTCGAGGATGACGGCAGCGACTGCCAATGACTGAGCGATCGGCCAGCACTGCTCGCCCAGCGATCTCCATTAGGGATCTCGAGAGGTCGAAATCGCGGAGGATGCACCTAGAGAATGCCGAGGGTTATGGTGGCTGGCAGCCTCGTGCTTATGTATGTGGGTCCTCGGCCCAAGGGGCGCGAGGGGCCTTTATTTCGCCTCGGTATCGGGGTCCGCGCTCGTTTTATTTTTGGAATGCCAGGGGAATGCGGGGCCCCGTAAAAAGCCAAAGTCGAGTCGGGAGTGGAGAGAGGGCGAGAATTGGCAGAAAAAGGGCGGAAGAGGAGGCTCGGGTGTTTTGCGCAGCGAGAATTTCCGGATTCTCGGCCCCTCTGGCCGGCATCGCCCCGGGCTCCCAATCGTCGTAAATAATGTTAAAAATGACAGGGCGGCGGTCCGCACTTCTTTAGGTCAGCCTCGGCGTCCAAGTGACGGAGTCGTGGCTTGAGACGAGATCCACCAGAGAGTTCCACCCTCGGGGCAGCTTCGGCCGGGGGGCAGGAGGTGACACGGAAAAGTCATTGGCACGCGTCACGGGCTCGCCGCGATTTCCTTCGCCTGGGCTTAAATAACCGACCGGTCGTGCCGATAATCTTAATGCCCGGGACGAGGGACAAACGATCGAGGCCACTCCTCGCCTTATCGCCCCCGATACTTAGCCAAATGCCATATCAAATTGGCCGGCAAAAAAAAGCGCCGCCCATTATCGTAACGACGTTGTTTAACTGTAAATAGGTGAGCTGCAAAATACCCCCCCACCCCCATCCATTTATTTGCCAAGACAATTAGCTCACTCGCCTCCTCTGTGCTGTGCAATTTCGACATTATCGTTCTCAGGTGTAATGCGCCCCCATTCCCAGATGATTATTGGCTAGGGGCTTTGGCTGGAGAGTACAGCCGTATAAAGAATAAATTCTCGACACTTTAATTCCCAATTCTTCAGCCAATGGCGATTTAAAGGGAGCGAATAGTTGGGCCAAGGTCAGCCACAACCGGCCGACAAACTACAAGCCCAGCGATAATATTATCATTCAATGGTCCATTATTATCGGCCGACAGGCCGTATTAAACTCGCTACCCACCCCGCACCCCTCACCTACCCCTCCAATGGACGGCAATAAACATTCGCGGCTCGCTCCATCTTCCCCAAAACTCGCACCAATGGCAAACAATTGAGCCGGCTCCATTATTCCAGCCCACGTGCGTCGCAAACAACAACAACGAGGACGACAACCGCCGCGCAATAACAGAGCGCCTCCGATAATTCCGTGGCGGGCAATTAAATCAGGGCAATTGGACCTGATTTTCCTTCCTGATTCGTCCTACCTCCAGGGCAACCCTTATTTAAACTTTATTTACTTGGCGACGCATGGCGCCTGCCGCCCAACAGCAAGCCGACGCCTTCGTATTCCTGGGCCCAGTTTAGCGAGGAGTGCGTGCTGAGCAGCGGCCCACGGAGCTCACTCCGCACATGAGCCGATTTTCCTGCGCCAGGAGGCGCCCACGGCAAGTGCGACAGCCGCCGCGAGCAACTGGGTCAAGAGGAGCGCGAAGCCAGAGGCGGCGAGCAGTTGAACAGTTGCCGTCCGTCGGAACACGTGGGGACCGACTCTGCCGGTGCTCCGAGGCTGGCGGGAAACCTACCCGCGAGCAGCCGCCGCAGCTCTCTTGCCTCCACCGCCTCCGTCTCCCTCCCATCTCCAACAGCATCCATGCATCCATCCAGCCCCGGTCCCAGTCCCGGCCCTCTCCCCCCGCCCTTGCCCCACCAACATGGGCTAATAAGTCAGAGCGCGGCGCCCCGGGGATCGCGTGGACTCACCGTGTGGCTCGGTCTCTGGTGCGCGCCTCTCCTTCAGCGGCCGAGGCGATGGCTCCGCGCTCGCAGCATCCTCTCCTGCACTCCTAGTGCCCAAAGCCTTGTCTGCCTCCGGCGCAGGGTTCGGCGCCCTCGTTGCGTGGGCGGGTGCGTCAACGGCGACACCTCAGTGACATGTCATTGTCGGCCGACGTGGCCTCCTCGCCGTCCAGGTGGACCTGGCCGCGACGGGCCCGTCTTTATCACCACGGAGGAAGGCAGGGCTGACGCAAGGCAGGTTGACGAACAGGAGGGCAGTGAGAGTGGGTGAGAGCGAGAAGAACGGGAGACAGACAGCGTAGTGAACAGAGAGAGAGAGACAGAGTGTGTGTGAGAGAGAGTGTGAGAGTGAGTGAGAGAATGAGTGAGAGACGAAGAGACAGAGCGAGAGTGCGAGAGTAAGAGAAGGAAAAGAGAGAAGAGAGAAGAGAGAAGAGAGAAGAGTGAAGAGTGAAGAGTGAAGAGAGAAGAAGTGAGAAGTGAGAAGTGAGAAGAGTGAAAAGAGAGAAGAGAGAAAAGAGAGAGAGAGAGAGAGAGAGAGAAGAGAGAGGAAAAGAGCGAGACGTGCCCCTCGCGCGCGAACCTCTCTCCCGAACGGATGACGCTCTCTCGCGGGCCAAAGCAAACTTGTCGGATGGCAATACGTGAGTTAAATGTTGGGGCCGCGCCGCGGATGGTTTACGGCCAATAGTCCCCACCTCGGGCCGCCACGCGGCGCTGCTGTTACGCTCACCGTGTGCCGCCGCCGCAACCGCCGCCGCCGTTACGAGAGCCCGGCCCGCGTACCCGTATTCCTCGTCCTCGGCTGCTCCGTCCCCTCCTCCGTCGGCCACCGCCACCGCCACCACCTCCGCCACTCCACTCTGTACATATACGCACGCACATGTGCGCCTCCCGATACAGCTCCCTCCCTCCCACCCTCTCTCTCTCTATCTCTCGCTCTCGCTCTCGGTCGCCCTTTCGCGAGTGCTCTTCCAAGATCCCGTATGTAGCGGACCTCCACGCTCATTACCCTACGACCCTTACGCATTTCGTACGCACGGCCGTTCTCACCCCGTCCTGCGCCCCAACCCACATCGTCGCTCGATTTTCACTCGTGCCGACGACGCACACACACACACCACGCGACTCCCTCCGTCTTCCGTCCTCCCGGCTTCTCTCAGTCTCAGTCCCTCATATCCTCAGTTTCCACACACCCGCACGCACCCACCCATGCACGCACGCACGCACGCACGCACGTGCACTGGCGAAAGAATGCGCGCGCGTGCGTGCGTGATGGCGAGCGAGAGAGACCAATAGTACGCTCCCCTCCCCCCCCGCGGCCGTCGACCGCGCTCGGCCGCTTCTTGGACGCTCTCTTTCGCGTGCACGCGGCTCTCTCTCTGTCACTGCCCCCTCCCCTTCGGATGCGCATACACGTAAACGTGGGCCGTGCGCGCGTCCGATCGCCGGAGAGGGAAGTCGGGAGTGCGAGCGAGAGGGTTATACGGGAAGTGTGCGCCGACAGGAAGAAGATGAACGAGCGCTCAGGGAAGGGGCCAGTGTGCTAGAAAGAGTGAGAGAGAGAGACCGAGGAGCAGACGGATCAGCAACACACGGACGCGCACGGCCATCTCCTCGGGATTTATGCGCAAGGGCGTTGTTAATGGTGGCGGGCGGGACATCGCGAGGGAGGGGAGGGCCGTCGCTCTCCCGGTGTCCTTACAGTAAAACCTATTTCCATCTCTGCGCGACCGCGAGTCACGCACCCACGCACACCGACGAGATTTTGGGCCTCACGCTCAAGAGTCGCCGTGCAGTCGATGACACACCCGAGCCGCCCGATCGACGCTTTGCCGACCGAGCTCCAACCTTCGAAATTCGCGCGCAAATTCTTACGCGCCTCCCCCCGCTATTCCGCCCACCCACACGTAGCCGTATGCGCGACTATGTATACGCGACTATGGCCGAGGGAGACACATTCTATCACTTTGAGCGTGGATGCGGTGCGAGGGGGTGCAAGGGGAGGCTACCTCCGTGATCAGTTACCATCACACATGCGCCTCTGTGATTGAGCCATTACCTGCTAGTTGGCGCTATAGCTATAATTATATGGCATAGCGATACGTATCGAGTAATGATGATTTACCGTGTATCATACCCGTATCTCTCTCTCTCTCTCTCTCTCTCCGACTCTCTATCTATATATTACTTTGCGTCCCTCGCGCTCTACGTGGGACTCGCGTCCAGATGTACGTACGGGAGATCGTTCGATATTGGCGAGTAAGTGCGTGCACCACGTGCTCGGGCATCGTCCATACATGTGTGCACGCACACGCCGGTGAAGATGAGTCGACAGCAGCGTGGGCATTGCGAGGTGCTTGGGCTGCAGTTGCGATCACGTGGTGGGAGCGCTCGATGTTGCGACAATTATCTAAGGTTCGTTGATTTGAAACCGAAGAGTAGAAGGAGAAGGGACTCGGGGGGCGGGTGGGGGGTGGCGGAAGGAGCGATGAACGCGCACTTGACTCCCGGTTTATTTATATTTAGCATTAGCTCGAGCTAATTGAGAGTTTTTATTTTCCCGTTTCCCGTTGCCCGGTAATGGCGCGCCATACTTTTTCAGGCTCACGTGAAAAACGAGGACGACAATCTCCTTGCGCACAACGCTGTATTATAATTTCACGTTTAGTCAAATTAGTGATCTCGACCTATGGCGCTACAATTGCCATGCTTGTCTTACTTTAATTAGCCGCATTATTTACTATTCTGCGCGCAAGTTGTATATTTCATTTGAAATTATTATTCTTATTCGTCTTGGAAGGCATTCGTAACAATTTGAAAGTTGAAGATGGAGCGCAAGCCCTATACTTATTTAGTTTAACGAATGTAATAATTCTTAATTTTACAACTACGATCACCTCTGCGTGGAAATTAATTTACAGCGTAAATCAACGTTAAATCAATGTAATGTTCGGCTAGGCAAGGCCTACTTTAAACATAAACCATAGCTTCGCACATTTTCTGAAAAGCTGTTTTCTTAAAAATAATACCAAATATTCCACTGTGATTGTAATCCGTACGCACGCATATTTATATATATATGTGTGTGTGTGCACTACTCCAGCGCAATAATAATGCGACAAAAATTATTGGCGCTGCATTAAGATTACGTGATACGAATCTAAGATTTTGAATAAATAATATTTACTATATATATATATATATATATATATTTGACATGTTCAAGCAATATTTATGTGCCTGATAATAAAATTGTATGACGTAATTTGAATGTACTCTTAGATGCATAATACTTTCAAATTCCCCATTACCAATCGTGTTTTTACAATATTAACAAACTATGAAGTAATATGTTTTATATACTTACTTGTCGTTGAAATATTACGTGATTATTGTTTGGCTAAATTATTATCTACGGTAAAATGTAATAAATTAAATGACATTATCCGCAGCAATTGCTAATAGTAAAGGCCAATGTGAAATTGCGAAACGAAATATTTTTTCACACTGCAATTATTGTTATTGGTAAGTGTTATTGATCCATAATTTATTCCTTTGGGTATTAATCTCCGTAATAATTATTCGCAATGCAATTAAAATCAAATGACATATCATTATTATAAACAATGTAATAGATTATATTAACAATACATGTATGTATATATGTGTAAAGAAAATTCTATACAGTTAAAACATTTCATTCGTTCAACTAGAGTCCATCATGCATAATTAAAGAAATCCTTAATCAAAGAAAATGGAGCCCTCATTATTACTCGGGAAAATTCAATAATTCATGGAAAGATGAAGAATTCACTTGTTTTGTTGCAGAGTACATACTGAGAGCAAGTGAAACAGAGAAGAGAGAATAAACTGACTATGAATTGCAAATAATAAATGCTACATGCATAAATAACATGATAGTCATAAAGTTATTCCCTTAATATAATGGAATACACAAAGTAAAATAAAATTAATTTCCATAATTCAGCAATTGTTGAAATTATGGCTGTTGTAGTAAATGGCAATTTATCGCTAATAATAATAGGAATAAAAGTTTCGACAAACTTCTCATTTTTCTAATTGAATTAATGATTCAATTCACTTATGGTAAATTGGTAGGTGCGAAGTTTTCGTTGCACTCTACGTGCATTTCAGCACCGCAGTCTCCGCTCCTCCTCCTTCCTCTCATTCATCCATCTCTAACCTATCCTTCCCTCTCTCTCGCTCTTTCTCTCTCTCTTCTCCTTTCTCCTCCTTCTCCTCCACCCCTCTCCCCGTATACACACGCGCGCGCGCACGCACACGCGCACACACACACCCGCGCCAGGCTTCGCCCCCCCTCCCGCCCGCCGCCGCCGCAGTACCCGGCACTTTAAATTGGATTCGCGCTCGGAGCTCAAACCTCGCCGCGAAATTGTGTTTCACCGCCGGCCAATTCCACCCCCGTCTGTCTCCCACCCCTCAATTTCTCTCTCTCTGCGTCTCTGTCTCACGTACGCCGTAGGCAGGATCTAAATCGACCCGCGCGCGCTCTTGCGCTCCGCTAAACTCACTTCAAATTTAAAGCCGAAAATACTCTTGCGATGCTGAGTTAAATGTCACGCTGATGGAGTCTCGAGCTCCAGTATTTCACTCGATATTTATTCGGCAGCCAAGCGCCCAAAATTTGAATAACCAGATTGAGGGGCCCCTAGCCAAGGCCCTGGGCCCAATATCACCC
>JAPYYT010001554.1:0-44252 GCA_030522565.1 Ceratosolen corneri | reverse complement strand
ACAATTCGTCGGATAATTATTGGTGCGGTACACGTGCAACGTGATTACGGTGTTACAAAATTAATTGTCGTATTTATTTTAGGCATTCCCGCGTAATTGAATAGAGTGTGTTATTTATATTACAAGGTTATTGTTTGACAAAGGCAAACCCAAAACGCATCTTGTTACGTTATGCTGTCTAGTTAACAAAATATTAATTAAAAACAGATCATTTATATGTAAATAACAGGGGTTATGCTTTATTCGGTTATAAACAGCACTCTTAAAATTATTAACAGTCAAAGAGTAAATGTAAAGAGTGCAGAAATCGTTTAACACAATGTTCAATGGGGAAGTAAACACCTTCTGCAACACTAGACTGTTTACAACAATGTATAAATGAAACCAGGTAGCACTCGTTATATATAAGACACTAACGTTTTTAAAATTCTGCCTTTCAGCAACCGCCATCATTGTGATAAAAACGCCGACCACGTTAACTTGTACTCTCATTGATGTAAGATCAGAGCTCATACTCGTTTTAAACAAGCTAAATCACAATAAGACTGGTTTCTCTCGCTCTGCTCTGCTCAAAATGAAAATTGCTAATTTAATTTCAAAGAAAATATTATAATTTGACAAACAAAACAATTAAGTGCCATTTCATAAGAACAATGACAAATGAAGTGAAAACCTCGTTATTTTAGTAGCAGCAGGAACAGAATGGGAGGAACAAATGTCCTCTCCTAGTACCATCTAATAACTTAGCAATGTATGCAGATAAATATGTTCGAGCAAGCAGATAATTCAGAACAATTATAAAGAAATTTGTCGTTCAATCAACCTTCCCATGGGGGTTGGTTCTTCCACTGGCAAAATGGCACACACAATCAGGCGTCGCAAGTATTAAATGCAAGTAACAAATTTGAATTTCATATTACTATTAACGATTGCTTAACCCATATACCAGGTTTAAATTGGCAACCTGTGAAAGACAGATTTATCTTCACTTCAAGGATTACATTCTAAAGATATTTCACGAAAGAAAAATAGAAACCTGTTTTAAGGGACAGTCTTGTCTCATTTGCCAGAGTATTTGATCTACTGAGTTTCGTCTCCCCCTTAATGACAAAGGTAAGAGTTATAAACATACTCGTGCAGCTATAACTGTTTACGGTGCCGAAACACGTTAACCCTCATCCGATCAAGTGATTTCTTTGTGAATCCTCTTCCGACTAATTCAGAAATCACACAATCTCTAACCCCTGAAGACTATCCTTGTCATGCTCATTGCTTCTATTCTCAATGCATCTTTCTTAATGCCTTTATAGGCTTTCCTCCTCTGACTGAAGTATTTTAATAATTATCTTCTATTAAAAATCCTCTTTGGACTAAGTCCTGAAGCATCTCTCTTATTGCTTCTATTAACAAACCTCTCCAGGGACTAATTCCTGATGTATCTTATTAATTTGCTTTACTTACTTATTTTCATTGGAAGTCCTTTACGACTCATTCTTCGAGCGCTCAACGTTGTTTCTTTTGGAAGTCCTCTTTGGACTCGTACCTCAATTATTTAATTTCATCATTGCTTCTATAGGAGTTTCCCTTAACTGTCTCCTGAAGCATTTTACTATTCTGATTTCTTTGCTTCTATTTGGAGTTCTCTTCGTTAACTCTAGAAGCATTTTATTAATTTAATTTATTTAGCACTTCAATTTAGAGTTCTCTTTATCGACTCCTGAAGTATTCTTTAATTTATTGCCTCAATTTAAAGTTCTCTTCATTGACTCTTCATTTCTCTTCACTCCTGAAACATCTTATTATTTTCATATCTTTATTGCCTCGTTTTAGAGTCTTCTTGATTGACTTCTGAAGCAATCCTTTATATCCATCAAGTTTATCTCACACGAAGGAGGTACACCTAATAGGGGTACATAACTTGGAACTCCTCTAACAGTGAATCCAACCACTGGTAAAGGCGGATAGCACAGCGATATCAAGCTATATTAAAACCACATCAACAATGTAATAACAAAATAGGTACTCTGTCTTATCTATCTTATCATACTAATCAAAGGGTCTAAGATCGGCAACACCTTGCTGATGGCGGGACGAATAATCGAGATTCCGTGAGATTTACAGACGTCTCTTAAAATCACTTAAAATTAACACGGTGTTCGACTTGGATCTGACCTTCGATGGCAAAATCTAAATCAACTCTTCGACGGCGACTCTCATTGGGTGCTAATTGGAGTCCTCCATCGACTGACTCAATCACTTCGTAGTTGAGTCTAACGCTTCAAAGGAAGCGACTCAATCAATTGCAACATTCGCGAGGAGAGCGTGAATGACATACACAACGCGGCGTTCAACTGACAATTGACCGCCACACCAAATACTTCACAGAGGTACAGGAAAGTAATTCACTTGCTTACTAAACTCATGAAACTACAATTTCCTTTATCGAGACATTTGATTTACAATTTGATTTTCAAGATAATATAATAAACTTTCAAGATAACATAAATACAACTGAATTTCACTGGTATTTTCAACAGAGTAAATTCAATAAACGCTCTTACATATTGTTTATTGTTACATATTGTTTCGGTAAAGCTTCTTTTGATACTTCCAGCTACCTCTCCCCTTCCACGCCCGGCCTCTCACTCTTTACAACCAGAGGAGAGTACATTTCTCGGGCTCAATCCCAAACAGGTACCCATATCGATTTTTCTTTCGCCCAGCCATGCGACACGCGTCCCTCCCTAATCATAATAATAGCCACAGCCCAAGACAAGGTTTCCGTGTCCGAATGTCCGGGCGAAGCAGCAATTGGAATTGAGTGCCTCGGCAAAGGGTCAAGGACGCGTGGCCGAGGCGACGCTCGCGACATCGAGGACGGGGCCTCGATTGTGCACGAGCCGTGCAAGACGAAGAGGCTGAGTCCCGGTGGAGATGCACAGGCAGCTCGAGCACGAGGTGAAACCTCAGGATGCGCGAACGTGCTCGTGTGTAGTTAACAATGCACATTATGAATGTTGTGCGGCGATTTGCATTTGCTTGATAGGGCACGCCTCGGCTTTTAATTTATTTTTACTCACGACTAGAAGGCTGTGTGCCTCGGCTTGCCACTATTAAGCCTCAAATTAATTTGGAATCTAATTGTAAATATTGGTGGATCTTCGAAGGTCCTTTCTTTTTATATTAAATATTAACTCGCATTTCTGCGAGGCAATGGAGCCTGTGTGCCGCGCCGTTCAACGTTAATATTTTAACTTTGCAATCTGCAGTTTACAATTATCATTCCACTTTAATTTACGAGAAGTAGTCAAATGTGTACCACTACCTCAATTCGATAACGCACATACATTTTTTTATAAGTAATCTCTCGACGTACTTTAAGGCCAAAGTACGATTAATAATCGAGTGTAAATTTTATTCAGCACCTGCCTTTCATTGCACTTACAAGATTATTATTATGATATACCGCTTGCTATTCCCGTCGCCCTTGTCATCGTAACACTATTATTATTGTTCCCGTTATTGTTATTGTTAATGTTAAATTAAGATGGGACCTTGGATGAATAAACTTTTAGCATGCAAATGCTATTGACACGACCTTGGTTATCAGTCTATAAAAATCTGTCTATAAACAGCGCTACAACGTTGACGAAACAGCCGCGATTTTAGCAAGATGCTTAATTTTTTTTTTTAGCGAACTTTTAGCGAGTCATCGTTTGATTTCTAAAACGATTCTTATTGGCCGGCCAAGTGCGCAATGTTGCAATTATATTAGCGAAGAGGAATTTTCACATTTTAAATAGCAATTTATGTTATTTCGTATGATCTTTCGTATATGAGCTCCGAAATTTTATCAACAATTGCAGTTCAACTTTTCCTATAATTTAGCGTGCGTTTGAGATTATTCCGCGTTCTCTCGGTGATGCAATACGCTTAGTGCGTGCAATTAATGGAACTTATAATATACGGGAAGAAGATCAAACGGAAGCTCGTCTAAAGCTCATCTAGATAGAACTACCTAGATATATACGAATATCTAGCAAACGAAACCGTAACGAATACAAGGAAATCTAACTCGCATCCCACTGTTTGCCAAATAAGGCAATGCTTTAGCAATTGTGGGAAAAAAAGTGAATAAAATGAAGAAAAAATGAGCAAGAAGTAAGCCGTTGGCCAATTCTTTTCTTTAAGAGCAATAACGTATATTGTATCGGCAAATATCGAAGACCAATTGTTTCCACAATAATCCATCGGAATAATGAAATTCTTCGATTATGCATGGAGAATTGAAAATAAGAAATAAAGTAAGGTCTTCCTCTTTTTAAGAGTATCTTAATGTGGCACGTGCAAGACTTGCGCGCGTCATTCGATATCCTTCGGATTTCAATCCTTATTAAAAGTTAATTATGAGTCGTTGTTCTATTTTTATATTCGTTAATGCGTTCTCTCTCTCTCTCTGCTCTCTGCTCTTGCGTTTGCGACGTATTTGGCATACATTCGTTACTCGAGTCGAGTAATCTAGTATTTCGGATAGCTGCTATTGTTTTCATATTATTAAGTATAATGCCACGAGATTATAAGCTTCGATTGGCAAGTATTTTGGCGATAGTACAATATGCGCATACTCGTGCCTATATAAAATGTCCTAATGGCAAAAGTCAAAAGGCAAAAAACGTTATAAAATTTCAAAATTAATAAACAAACCATTGAATTCATGCTCGTTAATAAAATCCTCGAGTATAATACACTGTCATCGCTAATCCATTAACAATATATAATGGATTTTTGATTTTAAGACAAAAAAAAAAAAAAAAAAAATCACAAACTACTCTCCATTAGGGAAATTAAAGGCATCGCTCTTTCTCTGACAAAATTTTCATCCTAATTATTATCCATACAAATAACAATTTATTATAACAATAACAATAATAATAATAATAATTGCTTTTAGTTTCAATATGAAAATGTAAATAAAAAATGAAATGGCTTTGACGCGAACAAAACGTCGCATTCTATAATAAATATGTACACTTTCTCTCGACTCGCATTTCTTCTTTTCTACAAGTTTAAAGATGAAAACTCTACTGCGTAAATTGGAAAAATATTGTATGCAGTAACCGAAACGAAAGGATAGAACTTCTTAACTGTATATTAATTGTATATATTTGTGGAATTAATTATTTTACAGAATTTCAAGCTACAGTATGTGTCGATTCTATTAAAAATTGAATATATTTTTTATAAATGAATCTACGCACAATTTATTGTGAGAAAATGAAAATGTATATTTCGAGAAACTTGTGGCAATTAAGAAAGTCGCGCTCTAATTAAGTATTGAGAATTGCAGGCTTACAAAAGTAAAACTAATGACAGTTAATATTTGATTTGCTTTTTCTTTCCTTACATTCGCATTTTATGAGCTTCAATTTTATATAAACTATTCGTACAGGGAATTATTAAAGTATACGCGTATAGCAAAATATTTGCACAATCTTTTTACTGATAATGCGAGTATTAACTTTAGAAGCCTGCTTTATGCGCGGCCTTATAAATTATAGAACGATTATACATAATTATTATTTGTCTTCTTAATACAGTGGAGTGGGGTGAGAAATGTGAATGTAAGGTCAGGCCTTTAGAGAGAATGCAAATTTTTTTCATTCCTAATCGTTGCTCTAAAATTAGAATCTGGTTTTCTGAAAATTTCATTCACGATCAGATTACCGAGACAATGATTTTTTCATCGATAAAAAATGCAATAACTCGCCAAAATATCAAAATGCCGAGAGATTACCGAGACGTGGGAGCGAAAGCTTCCAAGAGTGACGTAAATAGACGTCGTGAAATTTGATTTCAAATCCTACGGTAATCAAGTACGAGAATATCAATTATTTATTCACGCATCCGAGCCTCAAGTACATCGTGTACACTATAATTTGGACTTGGGGCTACGCGCGGCTTAAAAGTGCCGAGCAATGCCAATTCCTGCAATTAAAGGATCAATTATCCAGGTCCCCGGAGTACCTGCAATTTCTCATGTCACTCGGAATAATTAATTGTTTCATTAGCCAAGGAAAGGCTACGTCTTTTAAAGGAGCCGCTATGGTCATTAACCGTACGATGATACTGCAATACTCTCCGGTCGGACTTGGCCGTTAGGTTCGAATTCCAGGAGGTAGGGAGCCGATCGCGGCCACACTCCTCGCTTATCTCGTGCACGTGAACTCGAGCCTCACGTGGGATCCTCGTTTAATATTAGCGCGTAGGCGGTCGAGCGGGCCAAGAGTGACATCCCGACAGCGACACTCGGCGTTATTGCGACATTGCGATCCAAGAATAGTCGCGCGCGACTTTTAAGCGCCGAGGAACGGATAATGCCTCTATCGCGAAATTTTTATCCCTCCAGACGCGATCGTATTCTCCGCTGGCGAAATATATCCCCGCGCACACTCGGGGACGCATGCGCGAGCTTCTGATCGTAGAGCGTAGGCGGGGGGGGGGCTGAGACAGGGAGATCGGCGAGCGCCGAAGAGTGGATCTTCGAAGGCGAATGCTTAATAATAATGTCTTGGAGGGTTTTGCTGTAGCGAGAGTGCGCGAGGAGCCTGGAATACGGAATAGGTTCGCTTTTATTCTTCAGGTTTGCTTTTATTATTCAGGGGCGTTGGTAAGCCGTGTTCGGGGACCTTATTTGTATAAAATCGAGCGGCTGCTCGTTAATTGGGCGCGTGTTGGGCTAAAAGTGCAATACTCGCGATTGCAGAGTTAACTCAGGCAAGCAGGAGATTGGCGTTAAACAGTTTACTGTAACTGCGTTGCAGGCGATAAGTTTCGCGTTAAAAATATTAAAATTTCCATTCAAATGCTGCGATTTAAGGTGCGGATGAAATCGATTAGAGGCGCAAACAATCGTCCAGGAGTTACAAATATTTCTCATTCGCACGCCTTTTCTGACATTCAGAAGGCTTATGGCTGTATGAGCAGGGCAGCTACTCGACCAAGGAAATCGTCTTGCATAATGGACGGCCAATAATAATTTACTTGACAATGCTACGTTCAGGCGCATGAAATACTTCGCGCACGCATTTATCATTTTAATAACTTCATGACACTTGGCGTGCAGTGCATTACTATAAAAGGGGGTAAGCCGCGTAAGGGTCTAAATAATTACTTGGTTGTGCAACGATGTCGTAATTAATGTACTCTACCATTACATGGTAGGCTCAAATTAGAATTTAAGTGAGATTTTGCTGTCTACCTTTTAGCGTGATCTTCGGTTTTGCAAGTTTGCCGAATTTCTATTTGTACATCATTATCGTATAATTATGCGCGCTCGAGACATTTAATGCTTTTTTAACGAGGAAGCTTAGGTAAAATAAATGGATTTGTTAATTCTATGAATGGCTGAGTTTGTAACGAAGGAGTAATATTTCAGCGCGGACTTGTACATTTTGATGACAAATATTGGATAAACGTTTAAGAACATTTGCTCATCATCGTTCGATCATCACAAGTGAATTCAGTTTTTCTTCATTTTAGCTTTCGAGAAAATTAGAATATAAAATAAAATGGCAAATAAACGTAATGGAAGTCGGCATAATAGAGTCTAATGCATTTTTATAAAGACTAAGCGTTTAAGAAAAGTATTTAACATTCCATTTGCATTTATCGGATAAACATTATATTTGAATATAAGTAAATGTTCAGATTGCATAACAAACGATAAAGCGCATTAAGTTTATGTGCATTTCAACATTTTGAATAGGTAAAGATAATTGAGAGTAACGCATGAAATTTACATGCACAGCTGTCATCATAGTCGAAGTGAAATGAGTGACAATGACGGTAATACTTGGCATTGTTTACTATTCGTTCTAACTCTACATCTAACTTACCGAAGAGCTACAATTTCTGATATAATCAAGAGATAATCAAATGAGCGGTTAAAACTATTGTAGACGATTGTGGAAAGCACTCGTTTGAAAATGAAAAATAGCGAAAGAGAGGGTAAATCTGTAGAGGCGAGCGTAGATAAAGAAAAATATCTGAGGCATATAAAAGTCCCGGCGTTACTCGAGCTTACCAAGAATAGTTGTTAACGCAGTCCAAATAATTTTTGCACTCAACAGTTACAGCTACGAACCAATAATTTCGTTACTACTGCTTACATAGATGACGAATCTTACGGACCTTAGACGGACTTTTTTCTTTTTCTTTTTGAAATGCACAAACGAGCACGACTTATAAACATGACCTCGAAAGCCTAGCTTTTAAAACAATAAAGGATTTCTCCTACGCCCGTAAAAAGTCCACTTAACTCAGTTGACACAAACAGTTTACAATGCCGAAGGAAAGAGCCACGTATCCAAGGCGCATCTCGCGATACGGAGATGAGGAGCCCGTCGTTTGAACTTCATACCGAAGAAGGACATTGAGCCAGTGCAAGCGACAGGGGAGCTGGTTTATGAATGCATCGTCGTGTCGATGATTTTTGTCGATCGCACGCATCTCAGCCGACGTGGGGATGCATTGATTGTCAGAAATAGAGCGCGACGAAGGTGAGGAAGCACGCGCGGCCAAGCCAAAGGAATTCATTCGGACGCACGGCATCGACGGCGAATCGGCGTTTAAACACTTTTGGCCTTTACATCCCGTGCGCGCGGCATTGCGCAATTGCAATCGGCAGCGGTGCGTGCGCGCGGCCCCGAGTGCAGCGCTCCTCGCCGCGGACCGCGACATCTAGCGTCACTCGCAATTTCGACTGGGACGCACGGCGCGCACGCACAAGACTTCGTAAATACGCGCGCGGCATTTGTGGGGCTCAAGGTCAAGTACTTGTAGGAAGCCCCTACCACCGCTGTCCCACAGCAAAACTGCACTAGTTCTCTATGCCCCTCCCCTCCCCCCCCTGCCGCGCCACTTTACGCGCTATTCGACTAGTCCTATTTTTCTCTAGCGGTACGAGATCGTGTGCTCATTAGCGCGCGGTAATTTTGCACGGACAGTCACGAAAGTGGGAAAGCAGTGAGATATTTTAGCGAGCGGCCGAATTCGCTGACATTGTCAGCGAGCAGCGTTGCTTGTTTATTTGCCGGGATCACTTTTAGCGCAATATTAAGCAGGCGGAAAAGCGAATTCCGACGTTCCACTTTTGCACTAAACCCCCCGCCCGAGCGCCAGAATGAATGATACGTAGTGGAGGAGGAGGGGGGCGGGTAAAAGAAAGAAAAAACAAGAGGAAGTGGATACAACGCCACGATCGCTTTCTTGCACTCGGTTAAATTATCAAAATCTCTATTTGGCGAACACCAACAAGACGAGATGCGATTGCTTACTTTTCGTTTCAGGCTCTCACTTCCATACCCGTGGAAGCCAATACTGCCTGGCTTTATTAATTCTAAGCTTCAAGAAGTGTTCGCGTTCAAAGTCTTCGATTTAGCAATTTAATATTGAGAGCTCAAATAGATCGCGAGAGACCGACACGCGATATTGAAATTGTTGAAACAGCTGTTTGCACATTATGTCGGAAGTACTCGTTTTAAGTTTATAGATACAAAAACAATTCTCCAACTCGGTAATAATACGCCACTCCACCACATTACCCGTGGCAACATATTTCCTACTACTATTATACGCGCAACTACAATATTCGCGATCTTGCGCGCGACACTTATAAATATCGAAGTGGCACTACTTTGCATCTAAGGCCGTCGTCACATGCACGTTTGATACGCCAAATCAAATGAGCGAGTCAGTCTTGTGCCCACACGCACACACCAATGCACTTGCAGTGTGCATATCCGCTCCAAACTACTTTGCCACGTTACCAATAAGAGATTCAGCTACTTGAACATAAGGCATTACGATGGCAGAGTACGCGGCATAAAGTGTCGAATCAAAGTCCAAGCAAACTTATTTTCAGTAATTTTGTTAATTTATTTTACTTTATATCGATTAAGTAAAAGACTCGTTTGTTACGCGTCTTCTGTCTGTGCGTGCAATAATTCTTCGAATGGCAGTTAAAACACTACAATTAATTATTAATAATTGCCCAAGGGCATCAGCTTTGTGAAATACATATCACCTTGTTCTTAGATCAAATGTTTTTCTCTGGGTTTTTAGTCGTTTTAATGACGGTTATTAATGCTTGGGTATTATTGTGGATTTAGGAGTGGGAATACATGCGTTTTGTTTTTGCAACAAATGATCTGTAAATATTTAAACGGATAATTGCCTTAGAAATCATAGATCAAGATTTATCAGTTGATATAAAAGTAAATAATAATTTATATAATGATTGGCCATACGAGAAAGATTTCATTTTTATAGAAAAAAGTAATTAAAGAGCTACAACGCATTAAAGTTTGCATCAACACAAATTTCCAAGGCAAATATATTTAATGCATAATATTTGATTGCGAGACATTATATAAAATAGAAAAAAAAAAAAAAAAAAAAAAATTGAACAATCTTTTATTATAAGCTCATAAATACATCTCGATAATGACAATAACAAATGCAAATTAATTATAAAAATTATTTTCGACGGTAATTATTCTTCCATAAGTGTGAATTTTTTTACAACTTCTTACCGATTCTTATTTTAATATACAATCTTCTCAATATTATAAGAAAAGATCATTATAATCTTTGGTCGATTTTCTTTGATTTTTTTAATAAGTAAGTAAGATTAATTTTTCTTATGTCCCGTTCATTAATTTTATTATACAACAAATAAAATAACTAAAATAATGTCGGCTATAGTGTAAAAATTAACAGAACTTCACAGTCATAACATTTTCACAAGGTAAAAAAAATCACGTTTTCTCACGGCAATCGACAAATTTATTTTATAACTCGGTAGACTCGTTAATAACAAATTTGCACTAAAATAAAATTTCAGCTTTTACTATCCCATCTCAAATCGTCCAATGGATCTCTTCGAAGAAAAATGATCCAATAAAAACTATATATAACCGAGATGCAAAACATTGAACTCAATTGGAATATAATTATACATTCTGACTTTTTTTTTACCGTGGAGAATTATTAACCGTTATCATTTAATAACTTCACAATTTTATTCGAATAAAATATTCTTATTATTATTCGTTGTACCTTATTCTTAAATATTACGTAATAAGATAATATACTTGTGAATGTAAATTATCTTTAGGTGTAAATTCATTGCGATCAGTACACTATTAATAACATGTACACAAGTCACCTTAGCTCGCATTTGTTAATAATAATTAAACTCCCGCCATATAAAACGCTACTTTAATCAATCTTATTATTACTAAATATATAATTCTATAAACAATTTCATGAAATAAAATATAGTTGAAATATGTGCGTTACCAACAAATATTAATATATTTTTATTGTTTCTGTTAATGTTCAATATACCATTTATATGGATTATTTTAGCAATATTATTTTAAATACTGACCTGTACGATGTTTAATGAACGAATCATTTTAAACTGTGAGTAATAATAATTTATATATCTCGTAAAAAATAAAACATATTTATTGTTAAACTTAAGTATTGATTCTTTATAAGATATAAAAAATTTTATTGTTTCAGTATAGGAATTTACTTAAAGTAGATTTACTCATATATACCTCATATATTTTAAAATCTGCCTTTTATTTAAAGGTCCTAAGAATTACTAATAACTTTCAAGTTGCTGAGTGAATATTTCTTCGTTATTATATAAATAATGGCATTATTACATTTTATACGAATTGTCGCTTAATAATGCAATTATTAAGCATAATATAGCAATATGAAATGATGAAGTAAGAATGAAATTTTTAATATTTACACAATATTTAATGAAAAATAAATTAATAACGTAAGCTTATAATACACAGACAATACAATTGAATCATTTGCCTACAAATAAATATTCTTATTATTGAACTATATTTTATTCTAATTCCAACTGGACAATAATAATAATAATAATAATAATACTTAACAGCATTGTCTGCCAAATGTTCATTTTTTTTTATGAATAATATTTAATTAACGATTAATGCTACATTTTGAGGCTATTTAAATTTTAGTTCAAGAAAATTTTAATTATTGTAATTAAAGCTTATATAACACAGGCCTACAGAATATTAAGTTTCTAAATATAAATTAATTTATGGGTTAACCTTAAGACTTACTTTACTTAAAAACTTTAACCTAAAACATATTTTATTGCTGTTTTATAAATTTTAACTTTAATAGGTTAAAAAATCAAATAAAGAGAATTCCTAATTATATTATTTTCATTTTATAAACAGAACAAATGCAAATAGATCCTATAAATTCAACGATTTTTTATCTTTAATTATATTTCAAAATAATATCAAAAAATTAATTATTTCTACAAATAATTGCAATACATGTTAATCGCTGCTAGGTTACATTAATCGGATTTATCACAAAACTTCGTAAAAATATATAAAATCTCAATTATATATATTTTTATTAAATATAATATATTACGTATAATATATTACATACGTTTAATGAAAGAATTGTAATAATAATTATTAATAATTCTTGTTAATGTAATGTTTAATGTAAATAATTGTTATTAGTAAATGTAATTTCTTTTTATAAATAACGTTAAAAATATTTTTACATTATTATTAAATGCTTCCACAATTTTTGGAAATATTATAATATTCAAAATCTGAATTTCGTTGTTTTTAATAATGAGAAAGAATTTTCTAACAAATAATTTAAAAACTGATAAAAATAAATTTAGCAGGGAAACCTTAAATGTTAATTATTTATTGATTTCACTAAATATTTACTAGGATTCGATATTTACAATTATTTAATCACACATTTAAAATAATGTAGGTTAAAAGCATAAAATTGTATAAACAAAGTTCTAGGTTAAAAAAAAATCTATTTCACATTAATGCAAATTGGCATTAAGTATGTAAAATTAGCACATTTTTTACAAACAGTTTATTATAAAGTGGAAGTTGAAATTTAATTTCAAGCGCGTTTCCAAGACAGTTTTTGAATAGTAAAGGTCTCCAATGAAATACAACTAATATAAATATAAACGTATAAATTGGCATACCTTACGATAATTGAATATTTTAAAATGTGGTTATTAGATCAATATTTTTAGAATAAGCTTAAATATATATATATAATAAATTCAATTAATATGAATAAATTGCATACCTAGCGTATGATTGTAAAATAAATTGGCATTGAATAAAAAATTTGTGTTATATAAATGATAATTGATACATATTGCCGATCTTAGTGTATACAGTAACTGAAGATACGTTTCTTATGTTTAAGAATAAATTTTAAAAATATTCTATTTGATCACTTGGCACTTATTTACGAATCAATCCGTAAATAATGTGAAATTCGATGCTAAATTTCCACTCACAATAACAAAATTTAGCAAATATTCAAATTATAAATTGTAAAAAGTATTGTAATTGTATATTGTATTATTATTGTATTATAACGACACATTTGTTTGAATAGAATAATTTTTAAAAACTGCTTTAAATTCTACATTTAATATGGTTTTACTGAATTTCATTGCAAGATGAAAGTCCATATTGTCTAATGAAAATCTAACTGTACATTTCAAATTTATACGGTAATTGTTATTGTGCATAGTGTAGTCTTGTATAGTAGTATTGTTTAATACAATATATATATATATATATATATATATAGAGTATGTAATACAAAATAAAAAAACTATTGAGCATCATATATATATAAATATTTTTGCTATTATTGCAGCAGATACATTAACTTTGAGGGATTTTTTTATAAACTGCTAATGCAAATAAGTTGTAAAATAGATAAGCTTGTTAAACTTCAGGATTTGAACACCATAAATTTACTATTTATGTTATAGAAATGATAATTTTTTTCATGACATTTTACTATTGTGATAAAATTAAGAATATGTTACTTAAATCATTTCCGATAGATGTATTCAACCATCCACGTGAAATGTTATAGTAGAAAGTCAAGTATGATTATATTTTAGTGAAAATTAAATGTGGGGTGATATTATGTAATTGATAGTTTTATAAAATCAACACAAGAATTAAAATAAGACAGGAGTTGGAGGAAAAAAGTAAAAGTGCACGATGAACACACAATCTTTTGGTTTTGGTCTGGAGATCCGCAATTCTATTATCTCTGCTTCTCTCTCTATTTGTCTATCCATCTCCGTCTTTCTGCCTATCCTAAGCTTGCAGCTTGCATTTTGCCTCTGGTCATTACATAAAATAAACTTGATCCGTGTCAAGGTCGGGTATTTTAACGATAAACATATTTGCCAGTGACCTCGTTGCAATAATTTATCTGCGTCAGGCGGTGCGCAGCGCATGCAGTTGCCTCTGGAAATTCGGGAAATACATAGAATGCATTAGGGATGCAACTTTTCTTCGTTCGGATGCTGCACGAAAAATCATAGTGAAATTGCGTAATTCCTGGGGCAGGAAAACTCATTAATAACGAGCATCGCCATTAGAACTCGATTATATTCTGATTAAGAAAACTGATTCAATCATACATTGGCGTGCACTTCAATGTCGTTTTTTAATTTATAGCAATCTTTAGATATTTAAAATTCGATATTTGTAAAGTATTGATTTATTGAAAGCTCCATCGACAGTATGCGATTGCGTGAGATATTTCCAATTAAATAGAAGATTCGTTCGTTCTTACTGACGCTCAACTATTGGCCGATACGTGTTTTAATGTTTTTTTTTTCAACCTAGACGCGTCTCGTTCATTCTTATAAATATTTTAAAGCAGAAACGAACGAAAAATCCCAAGCAAGAATATTGAAATATTAAACGAAAAAGTATACGTGAATTAATTTTCAACCTAAAAATGCATTGACTATGTGATAATAATTGCGCGTACAAAGGCATTAATTTTCTCAGTCACAGTGAAATTTGTAAACTTGTTGCGTTATGTCATATTATATCATATTAAATTTATTATTTATTTCTTTCATGCAAACTAATTTATACTCTTATTTGGCAATTGATATCTTATGCAAATGTATATACCATTTGACTGCCAACTGTACGATCAAATTAAATACTTCGTCGTTGTAAAAAAACTATTCTATTTCTTTAATGTGTGCTTAAAAGCTTAAAATCAATTCAATACTAAAACCTCGTATTTGGCCGTGTAACAGAAATAATTGTAATTCCTCAACATTACGATTATCTATCAAAAAAAATTATCTTATATAATTTATTTTTATTTCTTAATAACTTTCAATTACATTAAATATCGTTTTTATTATATAAGTTTGCTCACTAAACATTTCTAAAGTTTTCTAATTCAACTTTGATCTAACACGAAGATAAAATTTATTCTAACTGCCCATGAAAAATTCACAACATATATTCATCCAATTTTTGTCCTACAAACACACTACATATGTCACTGTCCTCATTTGATTTTGCAAAATAATATTTATATAATGAAAAAATATATAATGAATAAACGAGTAAAAATACACTTTTATAATTTAAAACATCTCGATATTTATTTTCTTATTTATTTTACCGACTGCGCCTCCATGCGTTATTGTTTTTCTATTCCACTGCTATTTCAAAGATTGTGATGTCAAATAATGTGACGTCGTTTAACAATGAAACATGAAGTAAAAGACGCGCTACGGGAGATTAAAAATTATTACGTAGAATGAAATGCCTTTTTTCTGTGCGACACCTACGAATAGAATTTATGTACACGTATGCGTGTACGTCTCGTTGTGCTCGGCTTACAAAACGAATACGCTGTCGCTTGGATTTCGTTGCCTGAATTTCCATAATTACAGAGCTTTCTAATTTGTACTTAGCAAAACTTGATTTTTCTCCACTATTACGTTATTATGTCTTGGATCCGTTGACAGAGACAGAGATATTAGTGAAGCAGGACTCCTGGGTGGTGATGATGGTGATGAGGACTACAACATTTCCTAATTGGAAGGAACAGCCAGCCTGTTTCCCGTGATGGTCTGGGCACTGGCACTGGGATCCCTCTGAGCTATCCCGTGTTTGCTCTAATCATCCTCTCTAACTGGCATTGATTTTGAAGGAATTGCCTGTAGGCGGTGTGTGATGTTGTTTGGAACATAAGATTTAGTCCTGCAATGCTTGACCACATGAAAATCTCCAGTCAGCCCTTGAAAGAAATTGAGACCACAGGGAGTGCTACCACTGTGGTGTTCACAGAACACCACACTGGTGTCATCGGTAGCTCGTACTGAGAGTCCACTGATCCTAGTTTGAACCCAGCGACCAGTTCCCTCGCAACAAGGTATTTATCGGCAACCAAGGCCTAGAAGCTTCAAGAGCCACCTGACCAAGTGGGCCCCTTTACATGAAACTCTCCGAAGGATTAATGTTTGACACTTCTGATGATACTGGTCCAGCCTTACTCCCCTCTTGCTACACAGTTAGTGCTGAGATGATGAACTACTTGCTGTGGACTGTACCCCAGCATGATGTGAAACTTCTACATGCAGCGATGAAGCCTTCAGATGAATAGTCACTAACCATCTCCAGATATATTGCTGACATTAAACAACACATAAAGATGTACATCCAGTCTTTTTGTTTTCTGGAGCACCACCCCTTCCTGGATTTTAAGAAGAAAGAGCTAGTGTAGTCGACTCCTGTATGTACGAATTGTCTTGATGGTGTGATTCCTTCAACAGGTAGGTCCATCAGTCGATGGGCTCGGATCCCACGCTGACAAGCACGTATGACACACCTAAGATGTGAGAGTTGACAGGAGCTCGACCTCCAATGATCCAATATCATGTTGGATATGCACCAAAGTCAATGGCGAGTGGCCCCCGTGTAGTATATGTAGATGGGCATCAGCGATTAAGAGTGATTAATTCAGAACTTCTGGGCAGGATGGCTGAGTGGCTATTTTCTTCTAGTAGTGGGGTCTCTTGAATCGATCTTAGACAGTTAGGATTCCCACATTGTTGATGAATGCTGTCGGTTGACTGAATGTGTTTGTCGCATGTTATATCTCACCCCGTTGGAGTTGTTTGATTTTACAAAGAAAATAAACAGTTTGGGTTGCCCGTTTCCAAAACAGCCTGGCTTTGTTTAAGTTGTCTCTGGATAATTGGTTGGCTGGATGCAATTTACGTAACCTTCTACAAGTGTCAGATGAATCTGGTACATAAGCAGTTTTTTTAATAAATTTATTTTAAATTAGAGTACCGGTAAATGATGTCCCATTGAAATTCTGGTTGTGTAGTAGTCTTCAACGGGAAGACGTCTCATTGAGCTTCTTGCATGCTCTCTTTGTCCTTTTTCCCTTTAGTTGAGCTGTCTTGCAATTGCTTGCAATGCTGCTTCAAGCCTTTTTCTAATGCTCCGCCACTTAGCTGCAATCATAGACAGTCTGTGGATTCCCATTGAAGTTTAAGCAGCGATAGCTGCTCCAAGAGCATTTGCCTTGATCACTACTGGAGAGACAAAATCCGGAGGATCAAATATTCTGGCAACTTCAGACAAGACTGTCCCTTTGGACAGATTTTTATATTTCTTTTGTAAAAACCTTGAAGTGAAAGCAATACTGTGTTCTACCGGTTGCCAATTATAGCAATCGTTAAATGTAACATAAAAGCCAAATTTATTATTTGTTCCCCCGTCTGTGGCTGGTTACAAGAGCATTTTTGCTGTTCAAAAGAATTATGCGGATTTCACTGCATACGTGACTGTTGTCTCATGAAATGGCACTTCATTAGTTTTGTTTGTCAATCTACAATATCTTCTCTGAATTGAAATTCCTGTTTTAAAGACGATAGAGCGATGACAAAAGAGTCTTAATTGAGATTTTAGCTCGTTTGAAACGAATATGAACTCCGATCCTATATTGATAAGAATAAAAGTTCGTGTTGTGGTCGGCGTTCTTATCACAACGGGGGCTGTTGCTAAAAATGAGTTTGAAAAAGGTTAGTCTCTCGTCCAACGATTGCAACCTGATCTCATTTTTACGTTGCTGTATACAGTTTGGTGTTGTAGAAGGTGTGTCTACTCTTTCATTGAACATTGTGTTTGCAGTTTTCTGCAATCTTTGCATTTACTCTTTGACTGATAATAATTTTAAGAGTGCTGTATTAGCCGAATAAAGCATAACCCCCTTGACTGTCATAAATTATCTGTTTTTAACTAGTAGTTTCTTGAATGGGACGGTATAATGTGAAAAGATCGCTTTTCTTTTCTCCCCTGGCACCAATGCACTTGCGATATAAATAACACACTCTATACAATTACGCGGGAATGCCTAAAATAAATACGACAATTAATTTTGTAACACCGTAATCACGTTGCACGTGTACCGCACCAATAATTATCCGACGAATTGTNNNTTGAAGGCCCTCGTGTATATTACAGAATAATAACGCCACTTGTATAGTTACTTAGCTAATGCCGCATTACGCCTCGATGATCGGCGCGAAGCTTCAAATATCTTCGAATATTGGCGGCTCCGTCCGGGGGTCACTGACCGGCTTCATCCTGCTGAGTTGTGAGTCCCCGCTCGGTGCAGCACGTGCGGAGCGTCGTCTGCTGGCCGATTTGAGAGCGCCAAGTGCGCGAGTCGATTCGGCGCAGTTCGTGCGGCCCGTCGGCGGCTATTCGGCGCCGCTGCTGCACAGGGAGGCTCGAGGTCCGAAATGCCTTGGTGTTGTTGGTCGGGAAGGCTCGCGCAGCCTTATCTTTCAATCCTCTATCCAGCTCGAAGCAGAGAATGTTTTCGAGTCGGTAGATCGTGTCGCTCCGTAATCTACTGTCTCTCTCCTGTCCGATATCCGGCTCGAAGGACCAAATGTTCGGGAATTAGGTCGACGTGTTGTAAGCTCTGCACCAAGATGGTAAGGGGGAGGGATGGGGGGCAGGTATCGAAAGGGAGTCTATGATAATTGTGTGTGTGACTTAGGAGAGCATTTTTTGAAAATAAACTGGAATTTTAGTTGTATTAATGTTGATTAAAGAGTGACTTATGTTATTTTGATAATGGGGTGTAATGAGAATGTCGTGATACTAATTGTAAATGGAATGTCTCGGATTTTAAAGAGAAAATCTTAACTTGATGAATTGATAAAGAATGAACTACTTTCGGGGAATTTGTTTCGAGGAAGTGGTTATTGCGACGGTCAGTTATAGGTCGAAGGTCGCTTCTTCCCCCATTGGCTTCGCGTGCAATTATAAATGGAGGTGAGAGCCTTTGGCTGCTTTTGACCAAATAGTGCGACTATTCTTGCGGGTCGCGACTCACAGCGGTTCTTGGTATCCTTCCGTCCTATGCAGTGAAGTATATTTATTCGTACAAGCCGTGTGAATGATGTGATGTTATTGCTTCCCTTGTTGCAGCGGTAGTCAGTTGTAAGTTAAGCGTCGCTCGTTGACAAACTTGATGTCGCTCAGGCCGCTGCAGACGACCTTTGGAGTAACTGGGAAGAAGCTATTGAGGGTATTGAAGTTGTCGAGAAGCTTCCTCTGCTGCTCGTGCAGTCTGGTCTTACTGATTTCACGCCGACTCTCGCACGAGTAGTCGATGTCCAGGTTCTTGAGAGTGGAGATCCCTATTTTCTTCCGATTGGTTAAAGGGATTGATGGCCCTGGGCAGGAAGGAGCTAGTGAGAAGAGCGAGTGATTGTTTTACTGTTAAAAAAGGTTGCACCGATAGTTACTGCTATGTAATAAATAAGTATAAATCTTGCGTAATAGCTTGTGAAAAGGGTCGAGTAAGCCACGGTGGGGGGAGGGGGGGTAGTCCGCGCTCTTGTTGATTTTAGAATTTTTAGTGATTTTGATTTTACTTTTGTTTGTAATAAAGCCTCGTGACAAAAAATGCAGACACTCGAAGACTCTCGTCCTCGGCACAAGTCGTAAACATCGATAGGAAAGTGAGCGTAAGACGACACTCGGGAATTATCATAGAAGGCGAAGATTCTTGGCGAACATCTGGCAATCATAAATGTGTTAAAGATTTCTAAGGCATTTTCCAAATAAAGAAATATTATTATGAGTTATTATATATTATTATAATAAATATTATTATAAATAAATATTGTGAGAGATTCGTATGTTGTACGGAATATCGAACAAACGTTGATAGGAAAATTTCATGTATAGGCACTGTTAAGAATATTATCTGTATATTGAATGGTATTAAGTAAAAACTGTCAAATGAAATTACAAATCATATTAAAAAAACATATATCTTTTGAAAATTTCAAACAATTGAAATTGATTTTCGAAGGTTGAATTTGACCTGGACAAACATGGGACACAGTTATTTAACTAATAATTTCATATATTTCCTGTAAAATTTTCATAAAAATTGCGAATACCATCTTTAGGCGAATATTTTAAATTAAAAAGCATATAAAAGAAGCTTTATTTGCCTAGTGAATGTTTAATTATAATTCTGTCTTGTAATTGATACAATTACAATTGATAATTATTTTAGATAATGAGTACGGTTAGTGTTTGCACTAAAACTTTCAAAAAAATATGAACGCCTCATTTTATCATTCAAATAATATAAAGATAAGAAATTATATGAATGTCCATTATATTTAGGTGATAACGTGGTTGGTAACGAATGCGATTTCGTTTCACTTATCTTTATACGAAAATCTCCGAATTTTCGACTTTCAAAAATATTTCAAGACAAATACTAATAGCGACAAGAATTTTTTAAGTAATAATGAGCTATAAAACTAAATATGATTAAGTAAATATTAATTAATTTATTATTCATGCTTTGAAGCTATGTGATTTTGAAAATTCGCTTCATAACTTAAATAGGAAATTACATTTTCAGTTAGATTTTTGAGCGATTACGAATTCATTTGAATTCTTCAGAGTGTAAACTATATTAATTGTATAACAATAAAACATAAAAATATTATATTTAATTATTATCGTGATATTTTTTAAATATAAGATTAAAATTAATCAACGTTAACAATTTGAAATAAGCTTTTATGGCAATGAATTACTTCACTTGGAACAATAAACATACTCTCAAATAAATAAATTAATGAATAATAAGATGCAATTGAAGTCGAATGGATCAAGTACAATGCATTTTTTTTAAATGTTATTCTCAACTATAATTTTCAATTTACATTATTGTAAAAAGATATTTGAGATTCAGCATGCTGTGAAAATTCCTCGATTCTCATTTAAAATCCATATAATTTTTTTATTACAAAACAAAATGCGACATATTTTACATCTACTTTGATGTAATTGAACCATTTGTACCCTTAATTTGATCAATACATCTTAGCATAAATGCAAAAAATTATGTTAATTAAATTTTTTTATACAGTTTGTATTAATTAAATGTGCATGAATGTTATATAACATTCACATATTCTCTGCGTATTTGCAATCGTATAATATTTTCTATCATGAGAATCAAAATCCATTAATTTGAATTAAAATATTTATTCAAATGAATTTGATTCACAGTGCATAATCACAATCTACAAATGAAAAGAAGGCTTCATTTACAAGTAAAACTATGCTTATTGAATAAATAACATACACGTAAATTCGAAGCAATGAAGGCCGTTTATGTGCGACAAAAGAAATTTTTATCAAACTTAAAAATAAATGTACAAACTTACTTGGTATTAAAATATTTTTTGTCTACTCGAATTTAAAAGATTCGAGAAAAAAAATAAAAAGTATTTTATGCAAATATATCTAGTCTGTTAAAATAATACACTTTGAATTTATTTTATAATATTTTTTATATTCCATTAAATTTTCATTTAGTTAAAGAGAAAATAGCCCGAGTCCAGTTAAGTAGTGGCTTTGATCAAATAAATAACTATCGTCCGTTGATTCAGAATATTTAATTTGTTGGATCTGCATTGATTGCAACGTCATGGTTGAAAAACTTTTAAAACCGCACTTTCTTAAACAGACAAACATATTAAATCATTATTTTGTACATGACTTTTGAAAGCCATTTCGAAGAAACATAGATTATAATTGTTATTTATCCGAAACAATCCTACTCAATTTGTAGATAATCAGTGAATATATAAAATTATATATTTTTACAAAGTCAAATGATTATTTGACAAGCAACAATTTCTAATAAACCAGTTCATAATATGAAATAAATAATGAGTAATTTTTGAGCTTCTAAAGTTCAAAGTTTCATTTAAAACTAAAGCTTAATTATATATATGTATATATATATTATTTAACTTCTCATTGAAATTCTTAAAAAAAAAAGTGTACAACAAACATTAGATAATTTTACTGTAAAATAACAAAAAATTTTTAAATATATTTTAGTTTTCCAATCCGTGAAAAAACATTTATATTTCATGTGTTGTGGTTGAAAGCTTTAATTTTATTAACTTATTACATTGTCGATATACAGCATTAATATATCTAAAACATTACGCGTATGAAAATATTTTTATTCCAACGACCCTGTTTCTTTCATTCTGCTCAGTCTCTATATTCGCCTGTACTTAAAGTGATTTTAATTTAGAAAATTAATTTTTTCTGCATTTGACAATAACCTAGATAACATCATTTCGTAAATATATAAAGATGCTCCAATTCAAATAAGAACAAAATAGGAAAACTATAGATGAAAACTATAGCGAACTATAGACAGGCGAGATGATGCATAGCGTTTGTGTAAAGAAATCGTGGTAGAGAGCGACAGTGAAAACAATATGAAAAAGTTAAAAAGTTGCAAGCGAGGAAAATTGTCTGACTCTCAATATGAGAGCGAGGGATGAAAAAAAAATGCATTTAAAAGGCAAAAAATGAGGATCGGATAAATAAGAGTGTAGAGTAATAAAATTCTGCATAAAATAATTGAACAAAATGATTCATATATATAAAATTCCAATTGCTAAATTAATATAAGACTATTTAGTTTTAGCAATGAGATTAAAAAATGCAATTAAAAGATATTAATATATAATGCTAAGATTATGAGATTTGCGTTCTACACATTTGAAGGCAATCAATAGTAATGTAGGTCAGGCGAGTAAGAGAATGATAGATATAGTTTCCGAATTAATATATTTTTATTGAAATTTTAGTACTAATGTGAAATATTATTTTCGAAAATATTTCAAGTCAATATTACCGATTGACCTACTCACAAATAACTAGTAATAATGCGAGTGTATTAATATTAATTGGATAAATTGATGTCTCGATAGTCTGTTTGCCACTGGTATTAGTAAAGTAAAGCTTTAATTTTTACAAATAAATTTGCGAGTTAGGACTAACGTTGCTTTGTTAAAAATTCGTTAAATTTGTTTTTTTACATAAGCTCGAATCCATTAAACTACTTCAAATTGAAGAAATTGTGCATTATTATTTTCTTCTTACTAAAGTATCTTGAAATTTGGGCCTAAATTATAGCGCTAAAAGCGTATAAAATTCATACTAAAAACATAAATACGATTGTGTAATACGTTTTGTGCAATTTTGTTAAATTACGTATCACTTAAGTAAATAGGGTTCATTTTATATTTTAATTAATTTATATTTTAAAGCTGTATGTGCAATGATATTACTAGCTAACCAAACAAAATCTAATTTAATAAGCAGAATGCATTTAAACAATAATTAAACTAGAGATAATTTAATAACGATTTTCTAATTGATTGTGAAAATTTGACACGACAGCATACAAAAGCAACAGATCAGAAATTTTGTATTTATCCGAATGATAAATATGTAAAAAATTTATTAATAAACATTTTATGATAATGTCTACCTAATGGCGAGCTCATCTCATGGATGAATGGCGGCAACAAATATAAAAAATTTCTAAAATACAAGTAAAAGTAATGCTCTTGGGAAACGGAGGTTTAAGCAGGATATATAAGCATAATTTCTATATAAATCCAGTAAAAAGTCATCGACAAACATGTTAGATTCGCAATTAACCTTAAGTACATAGCATACTGAAATAGAATATACTATTAAAATATTCAACATAATGTCGGATTGATGTTATTGTTTATGAAATCATTTGGTCTTGATTCTCCTATTTGTTGCTCAATCAGCGCGTACTTTAATAGATTACCTAATGCCTCCATATATTATTTTCTAAGAATAATGCGGTACGCGGAATCTGGAAATCTGGAATCTCAGGTAGAAAACAATTGCAAAATATTAACATATTTTATAGGCAGACTGCGTATTTAAAATAATTTAGTAGTTGGCCTTCCAATTGTTTCAGGAAACGGATTTTGAACTGAATATTCAAACTTTTCACCGAATTTAACGGAATAATTCAAATAAATTTCCTCTCAAACAAAATAAATGTTTAAATTAATTCGCGAATGAATAGATTGAACAATGTTTGAAAAATGCTCCACCGAAGGCAAAAATTGAGTATTCTAACTCTTTCCAATGGTATGTGTATAATTTACCAAAAACTTGTTATTATTTTCATGGGCAAATAAATGCAAAAGAAGTTAAAAACGCGTTGAACATGCCTTGAAACAGTATATATATATATATATATCTCGAGCAATTTCAAAAGTCTATTTAAATTGTTATTTTTTCACAATTGCAAAGTTTTTATCAAAAACCGTGATATATGATTTTGTAATACAATTAAGATTGATCGTTTCAACCGGACTCTTGAATATTACGTGTTAAAAGAAAAGTATAAGTTTTGTAATTCATAAGATGATACATTGAGTATTGTTAGACTCATTAACTCAATTTATTGTACTTGCACAGCTTGAGACAAGTAAACAATATTAAAAATAATGCCGGCAGAAATCGGGAAAAGAAAGTGCCAATAACTTTATTAAACATCGAAGCACTCTTCTCTGCCATTAGTTTTTATAATGTGAGTATTAATGAAATTGCAATTAAAGTTTCAGTTGTTGAAATGCAAGTTAGCAGAATAGAATTACACGCAATCATTTAATTCAACAATTGATTCAAGCAATAAGAACCTCTTGCAGTGTGGTTTAATTAAGTTATAAATATCCTGCCTGGCAATTCAATTAAACGAGACTCGAAATCTTTATTAATACAGCTATTAATAGCATTAACATTAACAATGCGTCTTAGTAAACAATTAAAATGCGATATGGTTTTTCTTCGATAGGAAACGGGATATCCTTTTTTTTTGCAATTATAACTTTTTGCGCGAAACATTAACGTAATCCATATTATCCGTCTACTTTCACAATTTTCTTTTCTCTCGCAGCGAGCAATCGTCGCAATGTCTCCGAATGCATTCTATTTAACATTAAAGCGTTTTAAATCACATTTTAAATCAGCGATAAGTTGGACGCATAGGCGCACATAATATGAGACCTAAGGTCCTCGGCATCGTCATCGAGGAGCTAATCGCTGTATTCGGTGCGTCTTAATTATGCGTGTTATTAGTGTAAAGCTTCGGTGTATATATATGCATGTATATGTATATGTGTATGTATGTATATAGTGCGTGTTATGCGGACTTTGGCCGATGCCAGAGAAACTTATCAGATATGAGTGCCGCGCCAAAGCCACGGGCTTTGGCTTTCGTCTATTCTTATTTACATTGTTGACCGAATGAGTAGTGAGCATTAGGAATGAATAATACTTATAAGGAATGCAAGGCCATTACCATCTTTGTCTAAGTGTGAAATACGTGGTATTGTTTTGTTGCATTGATAATTGTCAAAGTTTCGATAGCACGCCTCTTTCCTATTGGGGCAGACTTGAATTTCTTTCAAAAAATAATAATTGTGAGTTGATGTGACATTGTGCGCACTGTGTCTTCACCGATCTCGATAATAAATTTGAAGAAAAAAAAACAGATTCCCGACGAATCTGTTATTTTTTTTCTCTCTCCATTATTTTACAACACATTGTCAATATATTCTTGACAAACAACAACTTTATTATGCCTTACGTGTAAGCTCTTAATAGCACAAGAGTACTACTGTGTATGTGTCGTATAATTAAAAGTTTTAGGCGCGTTGATTTGCATTCAATGGTCTTATACGTAGTACGTTGGCAATAATTTGCAATATTTACGATTATTAATATTTTGGATGAGAATTACGCTCCAGTCAGACTTTATTGAAAGCAGCATTAGAGTTTGCGACAATGCGACTAATTATCATAAGAGACGTATATATATATATCTTGTAGCTGAAAAATATTATTTCAAGAACAACACTGTTTTTTTTAATATTGCAGAACAAGGCCTTTTAATTGAACTAACATTCAAGACATTACAATTATTATCATAAATTAATGTGTTTTTTTGATTTGAAAAGCAATTATGGCTGATGCACTCAAGTATTAATTCACGCGGCGATATAAAAAAATTTCCTGACAAGCTTGCTTGGACTGGCATAAAATTTGAATAATTCTTGTATTATTCAATGTGGTCAGAAACTTCGTTTTTATACATAAGTTTGGCATATTTCTCCTCTTTTTCGGAAAAGACTTTAAGAATTAATTAAATGAAATTTACTAAAGCAGACGGACTATAGTAGAGCTAGGAAGCACTAAGTGATAATATGAGATATTAAAAGTTGAGTAATTTCAGTGCAAATAAGGCTAAAATTTATATGTTTGTAATCGACAGAATGGATAAGAGCGATCATTTAATTAACTAATTAAAAAAGAAAAGAAAAAACAGTCTTTAGTGTTGCAGTCGGAACCATCATCCAATGATTAATGATTTTCCAAGTATCGTAAATCATCTTTGTTTTACTTTGTGATATATCTTGTCAGTCTCTTAAAAGTGCATAATAATGACTTTTGAAGTATTAAGGAAATTGATAGTAAGTTCAAATTTACTTTAACATCACGTTCCTTTTTTCATAAATAACAATTACAATTTTGACGAAAGTATAATACCACGCATAATTCATTTATCATTTGAGTGTAAAAATCACGTTCCTCTTCAACGTATATAATTATTGTTATTATTACTCCCTGACGCTGCTCATATTATTATTGCTCTTATTATTATATAATTAATCGTAATTATTTATTTCACGCGACAAGAGCACACAGGACGAGAAGGAATCATATAAAATGAGAAAAAAAAGTTGCGATAAGTTTGATATTTAAATTGTCCGATAAAATACAATGAAATCCATTGGGCAGACAAGCCTGGACCCCCCCCTCCCCCACCCCATCCCCATCAAAGTCACAACACAAGCTATCGAGATCTTCGGATATTATCCGTCTTTTTTCTCCACTCGACCCTCAACTCGGATATCAACATCAAAACATTATTGATTTCTATCGCATTGAAATTATAAGAAAAGACGAAGCCATTAAGCGTCTCCTCATTACTTATAATTTTTCCAATATACGGGTCATACGGTCATATTTCTTCTCGTACAGGCACGATTTCTTCAGCACGCGCAAGTTATGGCCACTGATATATCGTGCAATCCCTCTTTAATCCGTCTTTCAATGAAAAATTGTGAAAAATAATGCTTTCCTTTATGGTTTTGGCGACAGGTATGGTCGTGATTATGGTCGACTATCCAACCCAACATTATATACGCCATAATTAGCCCAAGCTACTGCTGTTCATATAAATAATCAGCGACTCAAATGAAATTGAATTCGAAAGCAGTTGAGAACGATCTTTGCAACGATTACCACTATCTATTAAAATACATATGCATATATATATGTATATATATGTATATCTATATATGTATATGTGTATATATATGTATATGTATATATGTGTATATATATGTGTGTGTATATAGCCTCGAGCCGACCCATGCTAAGCTGGAGCTTCATTCCCACTCGTAGTTCAAAGTTTCTCGAGTGTTGCTTCAGCTCGGCGCAATTCGATAACCAAGAGAAGAAAATATTCCCCCGACTACTTAAGCCTAATGCCGCAATAAGAGCTCTTTACTCATCACGGCAGCGCCAATACGCGGCGATACGAGAAGAGGCTTTCGCGCTCCGCCAATTCAAGCTGAGACTGAATAAAGCGGGAGTACGAATGGCAGTATCGCCGTCAAGATTAGCAGGGGGATTGTAAGAGCTTTTAATTTCGTGGCCGCGAATCGAGGAACGCGACGAAGAATCTGCGAAATAAGAAATAGATGGTTAGATAGATAGAGGGAGAGAGAGAGAGGAGAAATCCGGCTTCCCGAGTGCTGGCCGCTTGCCGAGCTGCAAACTCTGAAATGCGTTCGGATCGGACGGCCTTCCTTGTTGGAGCGGCCGCTCGAGGAGGTTACCGGAGACACGCGGGCCAGGATCGTCGGCTTTCGCACGCTTCTGCAGCGCCTAATGTCACTCGGCGTAGCCGTGACTGGGCTATTCTAAGAAAAATGGCTCCGGCCAATTCGGCCCTCCTAATCGCGGCCCACTCGATCGAGCGCGAGGCGATCGTCAGCGATCGTCAGCGATCGTCAGCGATCGTCAGCGATCATCGGCTCGGCATTCTGCGTTGGCGGCCTTTTGAGCTGGAGGATCGCTGCTGCGAACTCGAATGCTCGCGTGGATCGAAGCAGAGTTGTTGCCCGCTCGTTTGTTTGCCCGGGGCCACTCACTTGCTCGAGCTAATGAATGCAGAAGGCGTAAATTATTTTTAATTGCGCTTATTATTATTGTAGGAGAGCTTTTGAAATGACCTTTCTAGTCAGAGGGACATTTTTAGTCGTGAGGCCGTTCGTAGTTCTATTAACGGCGACTTATAGCGACGCATTTAATTCGCGCAATTACATCGCCCGAACCCCCTCCTCCTCAAACTGCTCGTAAAACGTTTAAGCATTAAATATTCATAAGTCATTTTTATATAAAAAATCAATTTAATAATCGAGAGTGGTTCGGAGATTACGTTGCTTCTTAACTTTGCTTACAGTATTTTCAGTACTATTGATACTGCTGTGATTGTGATAATAATTAAAACGTATATTATTGTAAGCGATTATAAAGAACGATTGAGAAATCGAGATTTATTATGATTGCTATTATTAGATAAATCGTGGCCGATATTACAACGCCTTTATAAGCCTGTGTCAACAAAATTTTGTAATTTTCCTCCTTTAATACGCATGCAATGTAGAGAATAAATAATTATGGTCTTTTTCAGTTGAAAGATGTGGTGCATTAGGTATATGGTAAATGACATTGTCTAGTTAATATTAACAAAACATGTTTATTGTGTTTTCTCACTATATACGAACTAGGCACAATTGAGAATTGAGAAAATAGATAAAGTTTTTCATTTGATAGATGTGCATTCAAATAGAACTCTGGATTATTATTTTATACTAAATTGAAAGTAATCCTTGTACAATAATGACCGGTGCACTAGTAAAAGTAATTTTTGATTTTAAGGGAATGAATGAAAATTATTTTTGAAATATAGGAATCTTATGGTAAGTAAACTATATTGTTTGGTAATTAAGTTGAAAGAGTTGAAGAAGTTTCTTTAACTTTGCTCCTATATAAATTGATAAGGTAACATCCTATTAATAAGAATAAATAAATTATTTTATCGTCAATATATAAGGTCTGTTTTTCTCTATCGAATAGGCAATAATTTTACAAATTGTAATAATTATATGCAAAGACAGATATTTTTAAAAAAAAAAACAAATTTGGTCGACTAGTCGTCAGCTGCTTATTCGAGTACATTATTTGTTGCTTTAGCACTAATTTTAATCGAACGTTCAGAGTTAATTATATTATAAGGAAGATTTGTGCAACGCTTTTTGCAATAAATTACATTTTAAAATACATTCGCGCAATTAAAATTTCTTGGCTTACGCCTTATAATATTGCCAATTTCAATGATTACATTAGCGCGTGAATTATATGTAACTTGAATTACACACGCAATCTAATTAATTTCCCTAAATATTCTCAAACCTTGACAATTAGCCATTAGTTTATGTAGTGGAAAAGAATTGCTTCTGCGATAAGCGTAATCTACATACGACGTTCTTATATTTAAAGTGTCTGTGTGGTTCAAACTTTGGCGTATATTTAAAAGATAAACTAAAATGAATCAACGTTACATTTATGTATTTTGTAGATACGATGCTTTTATTCATAGATATTTACAGCTACAAGTTATGGATTACAATCTAAATTCTTCTCAATAAACTATTGCCACTACAATTACGTAAAGTGATCTAATAAGATAATACTTAACATTTAGTTATATAATTGAAAGAATTTAAGAAATAGATCGATTATTACGTGATATTTTCAATGCTTTTATTATGCCGTATCTAATTATAAACAAAGTGTCAAATATATTTTCAAATTGTATTAGCTACCTTCAAGATATTTCCAATGTAATTAAGTCAAATTACGCGAGATATTGTTTATTCGACTTGCGGTAATATATTAGCTAGCGAATCGACTTTATAACGAAATTAATTGAAATGGAGAGGCTTGAGACGGTATTATTTGAGATTTATGAAGGCAGTGAGCGAGGCTACGTATGAAAATGAAATCTAACCATTTCATTTTTACAAATATATCCTACGAATGTTTTTGTAGCTCGAATGGCTATAGAAGCATATGTCTTTTGATAAAACTCATTCAATGGAGATAATGCCGTCTTTAATAGAAATTATTTTCTCGGCTTTGCCCGATTCGTGATATGAAATTTCATCATTACATGAAAACTAAAATAGTTAAAAACTAGGCGCTATATATAAATTTTCTTTTAAAATCTCGACTTATATATTTATACGTATGTGAGTGGAGGCGGGGGGAGGGGGTGGGGGGAGCAAGCATGCATTCCAGTCAGTTATTTATACATTAAACTTATTCTTTTCTGCGTAAAAATAATAATTGACATGCAGAGCAGTGATCACGATTCAATTTTCAATTTAGATGGAAGTCGCGAGAACGAACTGCGTCGCACAGATGCGACGAAACCCGTGGTAAATTAAAGAATCAGAGAGAGAGCGAGAGAGAGAGCGTGAGAGAGGAGGGGGGGAGGGGAGAGGATAGCCGACAAACTTTCTTTGACGTTAATGACGGTAAAGAAATTGGTTGTCACAATTTTCTTGTGGCGCAGCGACAGTACGTCATTAGCGTGTAATCAAAGCCTCTCTCGCTCGCGGATTCGTGGAGCAAAAATCGCGTCAACTCTTAAATGGCCTCGCAGACCCGGAATCGAAGTCTCACCAGCCAGAGCTATTATTTACAACCGCTTGCACATCAACCCTGAATTTTCCTACGCGCTGACAGAAATTGCAGCGCTGGCAACAGATTTTATCGCCATCTTTATCTCCCGTGACTTTCCTCCTTTTTGTTCCCGTTCCCCTTCTCAAACTTCACTTTTTCAGCTTTATCTATTTTAAGACCTATTTACTCTGCCTTGCTTCCTCTATTTTTTTTTTCTTTCTAATTCTTATCTGAACCTTCGCCTCCACTCTCCCTTCTATCCCTTAAATTCATCCAATCGTCCCTCCTTGTATTTCACTCAGCCTGGTTCTATTGTGCTCTCTCGAATCTCGTCGTGCAGTATTGCTTCCGCCAGTTTCAATGGCAGATAAAATAGGCCTTAAAAATTTCAACAACTAAATATACATATATATATATATGTTTAAATTTATTAAACGTAGCGGATTTTATATTGCGCAAGAAATTGTATCATTGATATATGCGTTCGCTTTACATAATCATAATACTTTTCTTCAGATTGTGTGATGTTATACCATATGGAAAATTCTGGAAAAATGAAATTTCTACTCTTTGGCTATATATTATTATAGTGAAGATAAGTAGCAATTGTTTTTGCGAATAAGAGATTTTTTTTAGAAAATTAGAGTTGTAGGATGAATTAAGGAGGGGGCCGTTAAAGAAAAGTTCACCAAGATCGCGCTTTGATATTAATATCTTTAATAATTTAAGCTTTCTAAATATCTGGCAAATTATTTTCGAATTATCATTATTTTCGAGAAATTGTATATGGCGTTGAGAATTCTTTGATGATATATAGCGATACTGAGGCTAAATATAATCATTGTACTAATACTATACGTAAGGCTGCTACATGTTATCTTGTTTGTTAATTTATTTTTTTTTTATTTATAGCGTTTCTAGCGCTTTATTAAATTTCATTAAAGTTCCTTATATAATTTATGAAATCATCAATCATTAAGGATAAATATAAGGAGGATACTGGCATAAAATGTATAAAATATTTATCAAAAATTTCAAGCCAAAGCAATGAGTATTGAGTCTGTTTAAATGACATTGTACAGTATTTGATGAATGTCAGTCTATCCAAGAAAATCAAAATTATAAAAGATAAATATAAACAAAACAACAAATTTGGTTATTGATTCGATAGTTTTAAATGGGCGAGGAATATACAATGCTTTAAAAATATGCAGAACCAAGACTGACCATAAAAACTGACTCTAATCGCTATTGGGAATACAAAATTATTACTAATTCCGAGTCGTGTAATTGCATCGAAATGTTTTTATTAAAAAACTATTTAATTCACTTGAAATCAATGTTTTATTATATGTAAATAATGAGGTTTTAAGTTTATCATCCGGCTTATTAGATTTTTAAATAGCATAAAAGATTGTCACAAATCTATAAATCTTTCGATAATAATAATTTTAGTGATGTCATAATTAAATTTATTTTGCTGTTTACGCAAGACTTAACTAAGTATAGTTTTACGAATGCAGTGGAAATATTAATAAAAATAATAAAGCGCAGTCTTAAGTAATTCGCATGCTTAGTGTAAAATCGGAAAAATAAGTATTTGAAAATGGTAGTCTAGACTATGGCAATCAAGTGATCATAAATTAACGAGACAAAACTCGGCATATTTATAATAATATTCCCGTGTTTTCTTTAATATTAATTCAAATATATATTATGAACATTATACAATCGATGACACTTACTATTATCACTATCCTAATTATTAGTGTTGTTGTTGTTGTTGTTGTTGTTGTTGTCGTTGCTGTTATTCTCGTAACAATTATTATAGAAAGTGAAATGAGTTGTAAACAAAATAAGTGAAGCGCTCAGTCACAAAAATCGTAAAATAATAACTGTCAAAACTGTCAACAAGAATAGACCTGCAGAGATTTGATAAAGCAAATTAGAAAAAAAAAGTTTAATCATAAAATTTTCAATTTTGTTCAAAAGATCTTCAAATGCTTCACGTTCTTTACATTCATAACGCAATATTTATGAGCATATATATTTTATTGATGGAATTTTTCATGATTTAAAATCATTTAAAATTATTCGTAATTTTTAATGCTAATGATGATAAAAAGTAACAAAATTATCTAAAAAATTTCGCTTCATTACAGAAATTGCTCTTCATTTCAGAAAATTTTGCCCAAATAATAATTCATTTAAAATTTTAATAGAAATTTTTTATTTCAGATTAATAACCAACCATTAATTAATTTCATTGCGGAGCAACTGTTACAAAAGGCACTTTCTCGTAGGCATTAGAGTGCCACCATTTAAAAAAAAAAAAAAAGTTCCAAAAATTTTTTATCGAATGTCACAATTTATATTTTCTGATGTAAATCTCAACTAGAAAATATATAATGTTTTTAGGAATAAATGATGGAATTTAAACTTTATTTTAAAGCTACATTAATGTAGTTCCGTAAATCATCATATACTATAGTAAAATTATCAAAAACCTACATCATTATATTTATTTAAGTAAATATTCTACATATATTTTTTATATATATATATATATATATATATTTCGTTAAGCCATGTAATAATAATTAATCATATCTGCTGCATGTGCTTAATAAATTAATACTATTTGGTATTTTTATAAAAAATGTTCACAATTTTCGCTTATCTAGTATATACAAGATATTTTTTATTGTAAACAAATTTAAACAACATTTTCAGAGATAAGTATTTCAGAGTACGAAAGTTACGTATAAGCTACATTTTGACGACAAAATACTGTCATGACATGACCCGATGTACAATAGAATATGCCTTTTCAAATCTATACAAGTAATAAGAAAAGTAATAATAATATCAGATTATAACATTAGAAAGTTTTATCATGAGATATTGCAAAAAAATGTTATTTAGTAAAAGCACTAGATAATTTATAAGAATGAGATATGAAGAATCGCATCAATAAATATAACTTATCAGATAATCAAAGCAAGATTAATACAATGTACGTCTCTCAAAATTCTTTCGATTCTTCATAATAATTTATAAATTTTGCCTAGAAATAAAATTCAATTAATGGAATATTATTTAAATGGTAATATCAATGGTAGCAACGAGAAGAAATATTTACAATGAATAAATCGATAAGTCATTTCAATAATAATAAGTGCAATGATTTTAAAACTTATAGAATAATACATGTCTCTCTCAAATTCTTCAAGAAACGAATAATCGAAAGTTAAAATAAATCTGCACTCACTCATCGATATGAAGTATAATATTTAAGAAGCTGTTTTTACATTTCAGTGCAGTGAATATTCATAATATGCTGTTCGAGTCAAGAGGAAAGAGCTCGAAAAATGTTATTTGTAATATTACTACGCTTTATAACAAAAAAAAAAAAAAAAAAAAAACAAATCCAAAGAAGCAAATGAAAAAATTTGGTAGTATGCAAATAAATTTTTTCTTTTCGAGTAAAAAGTGACTAAGATCTGTTAAGCTTTTCATACATTAATCTACTGATCTCGCATACTAAATACAAAATTTAAATATATAAATAATTGCCTATATACCAATTTAATTATTAGCTCTCATTTTCTAATAGCAATCAGTATGATAAACAGGCTATCGGAGTAAGTGTAAATATTTGCTATAAAAAGTCGTTTATAAATACGAATTCTCTCGAGAATACAAAAATGTACAAGCGACGAGCATAAAATTGTAAGAAAAAAAAACTTTTAAAATATATTCGCTCGGAGTTAGTGATTGATTGATTATATTAAATATCTTTGCTCACGTTTTTCTATTTCGTTATTTTATTCAGAATACATTCGTAACAAATATAACCAAAATCCGAAAAAATTTAGAAAAAAAAAATGTATTTGCATAGATGATAAATTATCATAGATAGAATACTATAAAGAACAAAAAACATTTAGTTTTGCCAAATTATTGATCGAGCTTACAATTCTAAAGAAAGTTGCCAATAGCAGTTACAATTTATCATTACACGAGTTATTAATGCACAAGTATATTATTATATCAGTCAATACTATTGAAACTGGCATTTTTCAGTTTATATGCATGACTTATGTAATGCATGACTCATGCTGTACGTATTCTATACCTGCGCATTATACGTACGCTAACGCACACTTCTACATGAAAGAGCAAATTTCTTAAATAGCTCATCATTGTTGCTGCAGCATTTTCACAAAAGTGTCATATGTAGGGAGGATCTTAACACTTGTTGAAAAAATATTATATGGTTAAGCTACTCTAACTAAACAATTCTAAAGGCAAAACGTGAAAAGTTAAATATTTTAATGGTTTTTATGAATATTTACGAAAGAATTTTTCGAAGATGAGTCAGACGTATTTAGCTTACGAAGAAAGTACAAATGATGAAAATGACGGAGCGGCAATATGAAGAATTGTGAGCATTTCAAAATTTAGCAAAGCTTTAACCCAATATCTTTAACAATATTAGGATGAAATAGTTCATATCAATATTTGGAAACGGCATTCCTTTATCACGACATTTTCGATAAAGTACTTCACTTTGATCGCAATCTAGAGTTCTTTAAGGATTAAATTATAAATAGTTGACAGCAATTATTAATTATTGGTTCCACTAAATGGCAGTAATATTATAATATACATGAAAAAAAAAAAAATACTTACTCTTTAATCATCACGTTAAGTTCATATTTCACGTTAATTTATAGAAATCTGTAGATATGGTTAATTTGTTCATTTTTGTATTAAAAGACTTTTTAATATACGCAATATACGTTCGGAAGCGGTTTTCAATTTTTGTATAATAAGCGTTGACTAAATAATATATATTTCATGTAGTATCGTGCACAATAAAAATAAAGACTTTAAAGCTCCTATATACAGCAAATAAATACGTTTAATAATTAAAATTCGCAGCATAATAAGAAGTTAATATAAATCGACTTTGACATTTCACTAATTAAATCAAAATAATTAAAAACGTCATTAACATGTTCGTTAATACATGTATGACGCTCATAATACGTACATGTTAGTCTTATCGTTGAAAGCGGCGTGTTAATGTATAATGCATTTTTTCTTTTTCTTTCTTTTTTTTTTTTTTTTTTTTGACTTGGAGTGTACTCTTGTAAGATTAGCTACGCTTGTGACTCTCTTAAAATAAACTCATGATATTTACGTTTTACATTTATCAGGAGAAATGTATTGACGATTAGAATAGCCATCGTTTGTGGATTTAAAATATTAAACGTATTTTATTAAATCGTTTACGCACGAAATTAATAATATGAGCCTCTTACTCGATAAATTAATAATAAACAAATTCATTCCATAATTTGTACCGATTTATTACCGATTCTTATTATAATTAAGAGGAATAAATTTTGCAAGAATTGCGATTTAAAAGTTAAAGCGATAGAAAAGTACAACAATAAGCGATACTACGGCATTTATGCAACTTGATAATATTCAATGTAACGTTGAATATTTGATAATAAAACATTTTGACATTGCTATAGTCAATTCACCAAGCTCTCTCGTACACTGTACAATATTCATTTCTTCATACCTCGCACTTCTTATCGAAAGCTATTCTCTCTCTATTTCTCCCGAATCGAGCTGGATCTTTAATTTCTGAACGACGTTTTATTTTTCACGCGTTACGTAAAGCGACGAGCCAAATGCCGATTAATGTATCGTACATAAACGGAGTCACCAACACGAAACTGCCACGAATCAATTTCATGTCCCACCAGTATGACGTTCCTCCATTAAATTATGCATTTTCCCTTAGCGATAGCGAATAGTGTCGCGCCAGTGACTTTATGCGCGTCACAATATAAACGAAGAATACATTGTAAAATATTTGCTATATTCGTCCAAACTAATTTTACAATGCACACGACGAGAAGCCAAAAATTACTATTAATTTACTAGCGTATTAACGCTGTTACGCCAAGTATAAATCAGTTATTGCTAATTGCTTGCTATTTTTTTCTGAAGTATGCTCTAGGTTATTGTCGCGCTCTATTCATTCGAGATAAAACGTTGGAAATCGACGTCCGTGATCCGATAGCTCGAGCGCGTTATTTCGTAACATTCGTCAGCTAGAAGAGGCAGCGACATACGAAATGCCGAGCAAATAAGAACCTCCGCTTGGAAAGAGCAAGGTGCCACCACACACTTGTCATCGCGGCGACACGAGCCCAAACGTACTTGTTTCTCTCTCTCTAAAATCGCTATCGCCTCAAAGACATCGGCTCCACAGCTTTTGCGCGCCCCGGTAACGACAATTCGATCACCATTTTCCGCCAAAATAAGCCATTTCAACTGACTCCCCTAGGTTTTTCATTTTAACCATTTATCCCCTATATTATTCAGAACATCCGACTCTCTCTCTCTCTCTCTCTCTCTGAATACGAGCCTTATGCATAGCTAAATTTCCATTCTCCTTCTTCGCTCAAAGTTCGCAAATACCAGTGATTATTAAGACAGACCGTATAGAACGAATTTTATGTGCATTTACGAGTAGGGAATTTCATTCGATGACACTTCCGATAAGAAATTTTTAAGAATTACACTTGTTACACTCGAGTATGTCGATGACTGCCGTTATATTTAAGCCTCGTACGTATAATGATATTTTGTTACGTAAGCGCACAGAACGAATATTTCCGTTTAATTTCTAATCGCTTCGCAACTTTTTACAATTATATTTTATCGCCCGTTCAATGTAAGCAGCTGTAAAATGTAAGCTATAATTTTCACTCGTGAAAGAGCGATTCATTTAAAAATAGTCATAATAAATTGAATTCGTAAAGCCCTTTATCGCTTTACATTTATTCGAAAAATTACAATATCATAAGCTCGTCTTATAAAAAAACTTGAGAGGGTCATTTCAGGAATCGCAATTTTGTAGCATTTGTTTTATCTGTGGCGCCATATAAAAAAAAATGTGTATACGCGTAGCGAATGGATCAGCAAAGACAATTTTTACTTCAAATAGCATATGATTAATAGGGCTTCAATTTTCTTTCCGCGAGCTCAATAATGCAATACTCTAGTTGATTAATATTTACATAATTAAAAGGAGTCTTATAATTAGCCCCTATATATTATGCTGGGATTCTATGGAGACTAGAATTGTTCGCGTCTATAGATAAATCAGAATAAAATATCCATATAATAATGCTTCTATATAATTATATTTTAATCCGCAATTTGAATTTCAACTTTATCGTGAAAAGCAAGATACAGAGAGAGAGAGAGAGAGTGGGAGAGAGTGGGAGAGAGAGAGAGAGTGGGAAAGAGAGAGTGGGAGAGAGAGAGAGAGAGAGAGTGGGAGAGAGAGCCGTAAAGATAAAGCAGCCGACTTATGAAAAAAAGCAAGGAAATGATTGGAAGCTGAATGTATAGCAACTACACCGCACGTATGGAAAGAAAACACGGAAACATAAGAAGTATTTTTTCCTGTCAAATAAAGCAGAGATACATGCAATGTTTCGTTTTACTTTCATTATTCTTCAAATAAATGTTATAATATTGCATATTACGTTGTAATAGCTATAAAGTTATGCGATATAAGGAATGGGAATATGCCGTTTCAGAAGACGGAATGCCACTCTCAAGTATCTACATCGTTAATCCTTTCAATCATCAATGAAACATAATAATTTAATCGCAATTCTTATTATGCTGGCTTTAATTCAATTATACTTGGTCGCACCTAATACAGCTATTTCAATAATACGGGCGTATAACGCGACACGACCATAAGCCTCGCGAAGCGCGATTGATTAATAAATACGCGCTTTGTTATATCCGATATGCATTCAATCTAATGTCGTTGATATAAAAGTAAAGCCGAAGAAGAGAAATATGCCCTAGAATTTCAACGGGACGTAGAAGGAGGGGAGAGCGCGAGTAAGAGAGCAAGTGGTCTCCCCGATTATGCAATGATGTTTGAGCTATAAAAGCCATTGCTTTTTGCAGCAATATCCGGGCACGAAAGTGTCGAGGGGGGGAAAAAAAAAAGTATCGGAAGTAATGCAATGCCGAGGAAGAGTAGTTAGAGTCGTTGTGAGGCGAACAATTAAATGGTGGCTGGCATCGCGGCCCATTAAACAGCGCGTAAAGTATGTTTAGTCGCCTCGGCGATCTGTGTAATCAGAATAATGGAACAATGAAGGAGTAGAGGCGATTGGGACACCGAGGAGATCTCGGTAAGAAAATCTCGGCTCGGCATACGCTGGAAGGAAAGGAAGAGAGCGGTTGCGCCAGCCGCGAAATCCGGCGATGTCGGTGAGCTGGTGAGCACCTCGGGCAGCCCCGGATGCAGCCGATGAAGGTGCCGCCACGACATCGACCTTTGCGCGCGTAGAGTGTCGGTTGGCAGCGGGGGGGAGGAGGAGGAGCGGAGGAAAGTTTTTCGGTGGGGCGAGAGTGGTAGGGACGGGGTCGAGTGCAGAGTAACGGGAAGGGCCGAGGAGGCGTGAGCGTCGAGTTTATCGTGATGTCGTATGAAGCAGGATGATATTTGGCTGTGGATTTTTCTTGGATGAGGTTGGGTAATTAATGTTGGTAACGGTCGGTCTTGCCGGGCCTTTCTCGTGGAATCGTTGCGTTGGAAATTATTGTACCTCGGCGCTACCTTCTTTCTACGCGTCCATCGCGAGCTTCGGAGAGGACAGTTTGTCACGATCTTTATTGTATTTTTATACATTTAGATTGATCGGACAAGAGCTATTTTGCATTTTCGTTGCGAAGGCCAGGATTTCATGCTATTGCCTATAGATTTTGCCTTTAATTTATAAACGTATTTTGAATTTGTGATTATGCGCATTTTTACTTATGCATAAGGTACGTAATACAAGGCTCTTTTGAAGTGATTCTCCATTATAGGGAATAATTTTGTCGTTTAGCGTTTCTTTGGGCTCTCGTATTGTATAATGTTGGTTTAGCATGAGGCGTGCACATGCAGTCATTCGGTGAAATCATTAGTTTTTATAAAAGTTTTGGATAATTAATTTATGCTCGTATGAAATTCAAGAGAAAAAAAAGAAACATCGCTTTGGCGGTGGCGCTCCTTTAGTTGAAATTGTACATTATAATAATAACGCCTATTGAATTATTTGGCTGAATTTTATTTATTCTTGGCTCGCTGAAAATGAAATTATGAAAATTACAGCAATTCTTGAAACTTAATTAGATGAAATATGCTTCGGCTTTGTTCTATTATAAGATGCTCAAATTCTTATAATCAGGATGATAAATTTATTAAAAATATACAGACGTTGACATAAATTTAGCTCTCTAATATATATTTAAAATGCATCAATTGTTAATTTGTGAGAATTTTATTCTTAAAAAATTCAGTCATTCGATTTTGTGTAATTTATTTCTATACAAGTATTTAATTATTTTCAGTATAAAAACAGTAAAGCACACATATTATTCAAATTAAATATATATATATGGAAATATTCAGAAACTTGCAATCTAAATAAATTATCATGATTCTAATGTGCTCATTATCGACAGGTAGTATTTTAAAATAAAAATCAATGAGTATTTTTTCTTCCTAAAAACCTGTTGCTTTTCAAATGTTCCGTATGTTAGATATTTTAGGAAAATACCCCATGAATCACGATTTAATGACATCTCTTATCTTAAGATTAAGATTAGATAATTTATATATCATATAATGTATATGAGTAGTATGCGTTTTGGTTTCGATATCGTATCTCTCATATTTTCATTTTAATTAACTACAATTTAATGTGTATATCGTTAAAAAGACACTATAATAATTGAATGAAATTTGTTATATTTATCGTTAATGTATTGTTATTATTGATATGAATTTAGTAAAATAATAACTCGTACAATTACAATTATGTATGCATATAAATTTAAAATGAAATTATATTACTAAGTATCATTATTCTGTGTTAATATTATGTTAAATAACGAGTAAATGTCAGTTTATAAGTAAATGAAAGGAATATTTGACACAAAATTAATAATCGGTATTTATCATCATTTAATATAGTGAGTAAATAATTTTCTTTAATTCCTTAAATTTTAAATATATATTAGTTCGTCTTTTGCACAAAATTGATGAATGATCATATATATACATATACATCAATAGATGTATAAATACACATAAATGCGTATGCATCTCACTTTTAACATTGAACATTACTTATACGTACAAGTAATATGACATTAGCATTATTTAACTCAAAACCACATTACTACACGAACAAGTATATTTGGTTACTGTCATGTATAGATTATTGTACGACTGTTATAATTTGAGGATATTGTTTCTTAAGAAAAACATTACATGGCCTTATGTTAAAGAAAGATAATTTTGATGAGAATAGTATAAGATAAAGTGATGTTAATATTAGAAGATTATATGTCGTTATTACTCATTAAGCTCCAAAATGTTAACGTTACCTCTATAATGACTTATGTGTTTAATAGATTGAAGCGAGTAATTATTGCCTCCAGAATCTTACACACACACACACACATATATATATATATATATATATATATATATATATATATATATATTACCGAAATTGAAATATGTACTATTTATAAATTAATAAAGTTAATAATTATTTACTTAGTAAAAAAAGTTAAGTTAATAATAATAATAATAATAAGATCCACAGTGACCGAATTAGAGTCTTTTAAAATGATTCAAACTTTCATTTACTCGTAATATGGTTCGTTAGAGATGCATTCTTTGAATAAGTTACAGTTTTGATGTAATAGATAAATTGTGGAAAAATTAATAAAAATTAAGCTTAAATACGTTACTTTCTATTATTATTATTATCTTGATATAAATTGACGACATTTTTAAAGCGGTTGATCATGTAAACAATCATCCAATGCTATAAATAGATAACCGGTTATTGTAGTATAGTAATTCTATCATAATAGAATAGAAAAAGATGTTACACAATGTTAGTGTTTTTGAAATTCCAAAAATAAAGTACCCGCATTTCCCGTACAAAGTATCAATTCTAGAACGTTTGGTAATTTCGTAACAATATCTAAGGAGAGAAGAATTTTATAAAGTCTAGAATACATTGAATGGCGTGTAATTGGCTTACATAATATATTTTATGATGGGTGACATTGTTGTCGAGTTTTATATAATTCGATTTATATTGATACCGCCAAACTTTTCCTGAATTCAATAATTGAATGTAGTCTTTTTATTTCATTAATATTGCTGAAAATGCATGGAAATGTTAGTTTTAATTCATACTTCAAATAATTCGAAGGAATGAATTTCAATAAAATAAATTGTCTTGGCTGAGCTTGTGAGACTTGCGTCGATACAAAATATTGTGTTCGGACAAACTTTTGATTGTCGTAATGCACGAATGGTCGAGTTTTCCGTTGAATAGCTTTGCATACTTATGGTTAGATTACAGCGACCACAGTTTTTATTTTCAAAGCGCATCTAAATTGATTTTTTAAAGCTATTGAAACGAGATAAATACATATGTAAAGTGCGCAACTGATTGTAATTTTTAACCCAGGTAAGAGAGCTTGGTACGTTACGTGTTTCTCTCTCTTTTACGGAAAATATGGCTAGAATGATGTATATGAAATTAAAAGTTAAATTCCTTTTGTATTAAGAATGAAATTAGTTTGCATCGAGTATAATGGGAATAAGTCTAAAGAACGGCATGCTACTATGAAAATTTCTACATTATTGCAAGTAGCGTTTGAATCGTGAAATTTATAAAAAGTGCGAAGTTAATCAATGTTGACATTCAACATAAATTAAAAGAATAATAATAACCTCGGCGAGATCGTAATAGATTTCACGCGGAATAGTTTTTCGAAGCAGTATGAGGTATATTAATTATCATGCGCTAATCTTAACGCGAATGCAATTCGAAGTATGTCATTATCAATAGTATTGAAATTCACGATATAACGTGAAAGTTATTAATGCGAATTAATGTGATTATAACAATTAATGTCATTATAGGGAGAGCGCATTGATTTTATGGCTATATTGCAAATGTTGGCGAAAATTGCAATTTTCAATGCGATATTCAATTACATCAAATTCTTCACTCTCTCAACAACCATCGAGCATTCGACATTATCATTATTACTTAAGACGGTAGCAGAACTAGCTACTTTAAAGCGGCAAATTTATTGGAAAAGTGTTACATCATGAAGGAGATGGGAATCTAGGCGTTCAAAGATAGGCTCTGCCTATCGAAATATACAGGGACGTTCTTAGCGAAAGGCGGATATTTAAATGGAAGAAGAAAGAGCGCGAATGGAAGTTGGTAAGAGAAGTCACTTGTGTCAGGTAGTGTTCAGACGTAGAACTCGGGTGCAAAGGCTCCAAGAGGACCAAGAACCACCAAGTACGAAGCATCCCAGTAGCTGAAAGCCCCGAACAATGGATTCGAAATTTCAAGAGAGCGCCGGGGCCTAAGAGGCCACATCGCTCTCTGGTAATTGAGAGAGAGAGAGAGAGAGAGAGAGGAACAAGAAGGCAAAGTGCTGGCTCCGTTTAATAAAGCGGCCGAACCTCGCCTCGCGACCGTTCACGTGGAAAAAGAGAGGATAGGTCGCGTCTCGCCAGGAAAGAAGAGTCGCGGGCGCTGAAAGCCTGGCCAGGTCTCGCGACATTGCGTTGTCATGCACGGGCTTTTTGGCGGTAGTAGTGGCCGCGACCAGCGCATTGGGGGTGGGGGATTCCACGTACGGGGTAGGGGTAGTGTCAGCGCGGGAGGGAGGCGAACGTGGTGTAAAGAGCGGTGGTGCCTAGGCAAATCGAGTGTTATCAGCGGTCGGTGGGGGAGAGTCGGGGCCCTCGTCCATCTCGAGGCGCCCCTGACGGCTAGCAACATCGAGTCGTGCGCGCGCGCGCGCTCGCGTAATCCAGCGTAGCCCTGCCACGAGGCGCCGAATGCGTTCTTCGGTGGGATGGGATGGAATGGGTGGGAGGGGGGC
>JAPYYT010001553.1:0-25847 GCA_030522565.1 Ceratosolen corneri | reverse complement strand
CCCCGGGCGGGACCCCCGCACCCATCCCACCGTTAATATAGTCCCTCGTTTACCCTGTATTTTACGTCTTTGTGTTTTGCGTCTTTTACGTGGCGGGAACGCAATTTGAACAACGAGGGAGATTAACAGCCATCAACACAGCTCCTCGTTCCCGCAATTTTACCTCGCCCTTGGCAATGGCTAGCTTTCGTTGCCCTTGGCTTTATTAAACGCTGCCTCGCACTACCTAATTCGCTAATTATTTGGTTATTCGCGGGACTCGGATCGACTGTCGTCTCCTTGTTAATTGGCGCAGATTTTAAAACGTTCGAATTGCGCATTTTGAGCGTAACGATCAATTTCTCGAGACGCCTACTTTTAACTCTTTATAACAATTATAATTGTACACTTGATATAAATTGTAGGAAAAATAATTTACGTGCCTTTCAATTGTATAAGCCCCGGATTATAGGCTAAAGGCATTATTAGTTCTTTGGATTTACAATTGCTACGGTAAAAATGCAGTAATAAAACTCCCTTGGTTTGTAATACTAATGAAAAATTACTGCTAATAGCGCAAATATCCTTTTATTTTACATAATAATATATCTATATGTACATAAATACAGGGAAGATAATTTTTCTAATTTTAAATTGTAAAAATAAAAGTCTGTATTGAAGGGATTATACAAATTTTCACAAAAATCTCAGAAGCTAAGGTTCAAGAAAGAAAAGCGCACCACGTAAGTCGCCCCCATTCATTAAACCACAATACACTAACGTCAACAAATTATATACAACTTTCAAATTAATGTTCATTATTTGTGCGTTAACTTGTTAGAGAGTTCAGAATTTGTTCGTAGCACGTGAAATGTAATGCCGTTGATAGGGCGGCTTTAAATAAACTTGGTCCTAAGCCCTTGAAAAGACCTTGGAGGCCTTCTTTCTTCGCCGTTAATGCTAGGCATTCTCTCAAACTATTGCATTGGAAAAATTCTCCAAAGCCTACTCTACTTTCTTTAAAGCCTTGGATCTGTAATCGCTTTTTAGCCAAATCAAAAGGATAAACAACGGTTTTTGCCATCAGACCAGCTAGACACCCAGCGATTAAACTGTTTATAACGGCTACCTTCTTATCCTGAGTCTGAAATAAATAAGTGCTAGAGTTAATGATCTGCCTGGAAAGTAATTACAATGAAATGCAGTTCAATTAGATAATTATGAGTATTTACGGATACAATGTCAATTTGCACATTTTATGAAAACGCATTCCCATAATTATTACCACATTTATACTTATAGTAAGAAATTGCGGCAAATTGCGGAATAGTGTAAATAAAAGACTGCAACGTTGTTGAAATTCTAATTTTTAATCAGCAAGTATAACAATACTTTAGATTGGATTAAAATTAAAAAAATTGTAATCACTTACTGGATTTTTAGCTGGACTAATTAGCAAGAAATTGATTTTCTTGAATAATTCATACAACCAGAATTGAATACCTGTGTGAGGTCCAATTTGAATTAACGCAGGTATAAGTCCTCGATAAAGGCCACTTATCGATTCCTGCTTATAAATTTTTCTACAAATTTATAAATAAAGATTAATAATTGCAGATAAGAGTACAAAAAATTATAATCTTCGCGTGTAATAAGAATAAAATTATTGTCAATAATCTCACATTGTATCTCATCTAATATTGAATCTAATTTTATTCGAATAAAGAATGGAATGTTTCTTATGTACTTAGGCACAGGTACTTACTTAAAGATACTTACATGCACGAATGTAACATTCCCCTATATGCTTGATTTTGAAATGATTGTGCAATTAATCGAGTCCTTACTATGTCCAAGGGGAAAGAGATGAAAGTAGCAAAAGAGCCAGCCAAAGCTCCACTCAACAAATGCATCGATTTCGTTGTATCATTTAAGAAGCCAAATCTTGTTAAATGCTTATTTACAATACTATACATATAAAACTGTAACGAAAATATAATATTTCATTCATTTATATCCAGGCTCATCGAAAGCTATTTATTTACTAAATTGAGTTTGTTAAAAGCATATATACCTGACATGTTCCATAAAGAATAGATAACATCTGAGCTGGAATATGACCTTTCCAAAGTGCATAGATATTTTCTTCTTTTGTAATAAGTAAAACCGTTTGATTCACCGAATGATATTTACTCTTGTAATTATTTTTTATCGGCTCAACTTGCAGCTACAAATTGGAAATATGTCCATTAAATTTTCATTCGTCAAGTTAATATTTTGCTAAATACATTATGATATTGTCAAGTTTTATTATAATAGACTTAAATAAATTCAATAATTAGGAATTTACGCAATAATGGCAATCATAGTCCAAACTATGTCCATTCTTGCGTATAACTTTATAGAACGTATGTTTGGATAAATGGAGTAATATATTATTTATAATAACCCAAGTATGCTTTAAACTTTCAGTTGTCGATATTACATTTTCAGTACTGTATCTTTTCAACTTATATTAGCACGCGCACAAAATAATTAATATAATTGATTTTATCTCTTAATAAATTTATATGACACTTACTGCCTACATATATTATTATTTTATTTACATTGAAATGTAAAATTTTCACGTGCCAAATGGATTTGAAACAATTATTCAACATTTTGAAATGACGTGTGGTCGGAAAAAACAATTTGAATTGACTCGAAAATAGCTTATCACGATTGTCAAACATAATACTAAATTTTAGAATGGAAAAATGACACAAATTAATATTTAACCGAGCCGAGCTCGTTTTAGCGCCTTGTACATTCTATTTAGGTTATATTAAATCAAATTCTATAAATCTGTTTTATCATAATTTTCTATAAATTGAGAATATTTATTAATACTGACTGTCCTGTATATAATAGCAAAGATGTTATGACTGTTGCTCTGAAAGAAGCTTGTAAAAATAAAGCTTTTTGCTCGTATATCGAAAAGCTGACGGTAAAGTCGCGCTTCGCAATTCCATGCTCTACGGCATCGGGAAGCTTAATGAAAATAAAAAAAATCTAGAACGATATAATCGGTTTCGCTAAAGACAACGTATGTACAAATGTTTATTATTGAAGGTCTGACGTCATACTTTTCGCCGGTAAAAAAAGGACATTGAACTAACTCTCGTGTCGTATTCACTAGTATTGCGATTCACATTCTTCCGTCACTAAATTGCAAAATTCCTCGATTAAATAGGCGATCACGAAAACAACGCACAATACCTGAAATCTAATCTTAACCACATCCAAGGGTTGGCAAATAAACCTCGTGAAGCATCCGCTCGCTGCACCAGCAATGGCGTGATAATATCCTGGCACGGTTAAATCATTAGCCATTATCTGCCAATGGTCGGGTAAACAGACGATCAACAAGTCTTATTAAAATGCCAACTCCGACATAAACTATTATTACAAGGTGCTTGGGCACACTTTTTGAATGCCCACTGGTCACTTACGTAATTCCGGGCTTAGAATTCGGCCTATCGATTAGCAAATTTTCTTTCCGAGAGTAAGCGCAACGGAAGGTGCTTTGCGATCGAATCATGTACTTCTCTTTTTATAAAAGACTTATCAGTGCCGAAAATCACTGGATATTCTTACGATAATAATGTGCGCGACATTGCGGAGTGTTGGCGGCCGACTGGGCAGTGTTTCCCAATGGTTTCTGAATTTTTTCATACACTCGAGATTAAATCGGATGTGGCGAGGAAAAATTGTAAACGCGTGCTTGGAGAATTAAAGGTTGGTAAATGATTGTGCGATAAGGTAATTTCACGCGCTTTACTACGTAAGAAATATTCAGAGAGTTGTTATAAAATCACAGTTACAGTGGTCGCGCGTCAAACTTTATAGCCTCGACGTGAAATTGTGAATTCGTATTAAAATCATATCTACGCCCAATAGTAAAAGCTTCAACTTTTTCACGTAAGTTCAAATGTTTAAGGAATGCTAATCAATCAGAATGAATTTTATAAATAATTATAACCAATAGTTATAATATTATATTATCGGATATAGTTCGTAAAAGTCACGCTACTGCACAAATCCTTTATATTCTATTTATTATTTCTAAAAAAATATAAAATTCTGCCAAATTTAGATACACACATATATACATATATATGTATGCATGTGCGTACGTATGTGTGTGTGTAAATATCTAAAAAATTATTTCGCAATATTTTCATATCGAAAAAATTTTTATTTAATTTACAAATTATTAATAAGATTATATTTATATTATTTATTTAAATTTTATATGTGCTATTTTTGTTTTTAAGCGTGACAATGCTCATAAATCCAAGATAATATAATATATGTGAGATAATCTATTAGTATAAACACATCAACGACAAAAGCCTTTCATTATTTCATTCTTAATATCACATTTTGAATTAACCTCCAACAATTTTTTTATATAATTTTTATATATGAAAATAAACGTTCTTATATTATTTTTAAGACATCCCGATTCATCGTAAATATTGACTGTTTTTATAAAGTATTGATTTTCAAAAACTAAACTAAAAAAACCATTCCATATGTATATATACTAGGAATAATAATTAATTGTAATTGTTTATTTACCATACAAAACTGATATAAATACGCGTACTGCGTCGAAGATTAAAACATTTGTTTGAATATTAGCGGTAAAATGATTAAAGTACAAAAACTAATAATATTTTATATTATATTTTATATTCAATTCACCTTTGACTATATTCTGAAACATAAAATATAATAAAATGATTTACAATGAAAACTTCGTATGCTGAACAAACACACTGAAAATACATGAAATTTCTTATTTATTTATTGAAACATACATAATCTATTGTAATTTAATTTAATATTATGGTACAAAACATTGCCTTAATGTACAAATAGCATAGTTTATATAAATGATTATGTAGATAAGAATAATGAATCTATAAAACAACATCGTCACGATAATATTTAGAGTGAATCATTTCTTGATCATTGATCCTACATTGTGCTGAGTTTTGTAACTTTGATTTCGGTAAGATGGAAGTTTGTCTAACTACTTGTCGTGTTCAACAGTCTCAATTATATGAAAGTCATCGTAATGTTTGTTGAAGGTCAAGTACAACGTACAGCATTTTATCGACAGGATTATTCGAAAACTTTAAGCTCTCAGGTATACTGATTATTATTAAACAATTAAGATGATACTTAGTTGATTATTATAGAGTAAGATTATTATAGAGGAATCAATGACAAACGCCAAAATAAAGAAAAAACAAAATCTTTAAATAAAAAGTGGGAGATCGGGATTATATTTCATTTTAGACTAATCAGAACAATTTAAGTTTTACAATATCTATTAGCTAACGAGAACTCAGTCTAATCACGTTTAAGAGAATGATCTATTCAGTTATCTTATTATCAATAAGCTTTGTGCTCCCACTAAGCAAGTTTTGTAAGAAACATAAACATTGTGAATGTTTGCAGTTACATTTATGCTAATTAAATGCCTGCCAATAAATTTTGCCGTTTCAACAACAACAATAAATTTTTACGTACAATTTAAAATATCTTGTCTTTAGCGTAGCTATTAAACAATTGAAATATGCAAAGTATGTTACGATATAGTGTTGTCAGGCTACTTTTTTGTCTCCCCCCCCTTTTCTGTTTCAATTATGCGTGAGATTCTTTTCGACTTTATTGCTATTACGTAGAAATTTTCTAATAAACAATAATTACTCATATTTTAGAGCACTTTTATAAATAAATTTGAAATCTCGCGCGCTTAAAGGCATACACAACGCAAGCAAACAACGTATGCTAATTTGCTTGAAAAGTCACGTTAACATTATTCTGGAGTATATTATGGTGCCGTAGATTTGGATTATTTCTTTTAAAAAACACAATAATTTGAAAGGATTATAAAATTATCTGTTATTTATGTATATTATTTAAAAACTATGTACGTTTGTATTATTTAAAGTATGATCGTATATGTGCATAGGTGTAACGTGTATGACAAGACGACTCTAATTTCTTTCTAATTTTTATTTGATAATTCATAGGCAATTTAAGGCAACTTTGAAATTTTACTATCATGATAATTGTTAAATCAATATTTCATCATTTTCATTATTGACATTCTGGTACTAAGTAAGTAAGTAGATAGAAGAGCATTTTAGTTTTATACGATTGAACATAATTATTTTCATACTTGCAAAAGTACAATGATAAATCAGATTTTTTGCATTTCCTAAATTAATTATAGTGCATTAATATTAATAATTACTAAAGTAAAATGCTTTTGAAATTGCAGGTGATAAAATAAAATTTGGTCATTAATCATAATGAAGTCAAAGATGTTGATTTTTCAAGCATCTAATCTTGGCCAACGTTGCATAGTTTTTGATTATCTTTGTAATAAAATAATTATAAGAAGAAAGACTGATTGTGCAATAGAAAAAATTAATATTGATAAAAAACTATTAGAAATCATCAACTACAAAACAACAAAAAATAGTAACTGGATCATTGAAGTATATATCACTTTAAAATGTATCATAATTCATATCTTTGAAATTATTTAAAATTTAAAATTGAGAAAAACATTAAAATTATTGTGGTCACATTCATTAATTATATACTTATTAATTATGTTACTTATGGGTAAATATAATTAAATTTCATAACACTATTATTATTCTTTCTTAAATTTTGACTATCTTACTTTATTAGAGCAAACATTTTCAAATTAAATACTGCTATTTGATAAGTAATCGATCAAATTCATTCTTCAGCTATATTCTAAAATACTTTTCATTGTTTTTTCAGACCAAAGTCAACTCCCTTTGTCAGCATTACAAAAAACTTATTAAACAAGAGAAGGTAGAGTTTTTGTTATTAATAGCCACAAAATATTCCGTTAATCATGAGAAAATATGTGAACTTGTTAAAACATTGTCCAATAGCGAGGTTTGTAATATAAGTTGATTAAATTTTTAATTGCTTGGTAAATGCAGCTGCATTTAACTCAAAATGTTTTCAGATAACCAATATAAATCAATTGGTTTCGAGAGAAAAATCACTCAAAGATGCTCTTACGCCGCCATACCATTGGCTTTTCACACGAGTTGGAAGATTGGGCGATGGTGTTAAATTCCTTGTGGATTTGAGATCAAATGTTTTAGTAGGTTCTCATTAATTGTAACCGTCACCGATACCAAAATAATAAATTATTTTCTAAACATAATTTTCAGGACTTAACGAAAGATCCCTCTAACAAGGTTTCCGACACTTTTGCTCTAGTACAGATGGATGCAACATTAAAAGAACTATTGTTTTTATGGTTCTCGGTAGGATTCATGAAAGTGGAAAGAATTACTTGGCAAAGCTCTTGCGATATTCTACAAAAAGTATTAATTTTTCTTTCAATCTCAAAAACACAATTAGTTGATATTAAATGTATAATATCGTGTTAGATTTCCGATTATGAAGCTATTCATCCTGTAAAGAATTGGATAGATTTAAAGAAACGTGTCGGACCGTACAGAAGATGTTTCATATTCACTCATCCATCTATGCCAAGAGAGCCTTTAGTTGTCTTGCACACGGCACTGTGTGATATTATTCCTGGTAAATTGTTTGTACTAGATGTATTTATGAAAGAAAAAAAAAGATCTGATATTAAGTAAATCTAAAATTCACACGATTCATTTATCTCCGTAGATAGTGTCAATGGTATTCAAGATTCGGATAAGCGAATATTTAGAGAAACAGTATCGGATGACAAAGTAATAGAGGATAAATCTAAGATTAAGGCAGCCGTTTTCTATTCTATTGCTTCGACTCAAACGGGTCTTCAGGTACAAACTGTTCATTAAAATGTTTATTCTTTTTAAAATTACGATATATATCTGTATTTATCTAAAGGGCATTGACTTGGGAAATTATTTAATCAAAGAAGTGGCGAGTCAAATAACATCGGAATTTCCAATGATAAATCAACTGTCTAGTTTATCGCCCATACCAAATTTTCGAATATGGCTTCTCGATCAAATGAAACGAGGTATTTTATTTCATTACTGTAAAGTTTCGTTAATATTGTTGAACAAATTTAATTCACTTGATACCATCTAATAATTATCAACGACTTAAAAATAAGTGTTATATACCTTTACAATTTTACACTGATATTCCACAGATATCAACGTAGTTTTTACTAAGAGCGAACAAGAAAGTATCAAAGCTAACTTAAGCGCTAGAATAAGAACTACCGAGAGTTTAGATTTATACATACGTTTCAAAGAACTTTTCAGTAATTCTTTGTGGCTGAATAATCAGCAACTTGTAGATATTTTAAAAGAACCACTATTGCGCTCTTGCGCTTGGTATTTGTATAAAGAAAAACAGAGAAATTATAGTTTGAATAATGTAGGTAAGTGTTGTACAATAGTCTAAATGTCTTGCGGGTGCAAATCCACAAATCCCTGTTTACAAAACAAATAAGCTTTTAAATAATTTTCCTTTATAAGCCAATTTTCATCTTCGGAATGGAGCTGTTATGTGGAGACTAAATTGGAAGGCGGATGTTTCACAAAGAGGAATGACAGGCAGTTGTGGCATAATGGTTAATTACAGGCAAGTGTATAGAATTAAATTTAAGTTTAATTTAATATTATTCGATTCTCAAATTCACGCGCATACATGTTTATATGTTTATATGTCTGTGTTTGTAGATATTACTTTGATGAAACAGAATCAAATGGTATAAACTATATAGAAAATTATTATATCAAAGCTTCAGAGAGTGTGATGGATTTAGTAAAAGAATCTGAAAAATTATACGCTACTCGTACTACGAAAATATAAAATATTATTTAAAAACAATATTGTAAATAATATTAAAATGTTATTTATTGTAATTTGTTAATTATTGTAAAAAAAAGTGTAAAAATCTTTTATAACATGTTTTTATATTAAGATTTTTTTTAATAATATATGATACAATAAATTCATATATATATTTTTCAACGCTAAATTTTTTTCATTTCCAAATTAAATAATGCCTTATTTCTATCAAATAGTTTTTATTTAACATTATCAGAATTCTCGTTCTGACTCTTATCTACAACGTTTTCATCTTCATCGTCTAAAAATAATTTTAATTTACTTTCATTCTTAACGTCATTGTTTGGAACTATTTCTATCCCAGAATTGTCGACCGAGTTATTTATAAGATTATTATTTAACTCATCGTTAACAGTCTCTTCGTGCCATATTGATAAGAGTCGGGGCTTCTTCTTTTTTCTTTTCGATGGTTTTGAATTTACATTTACCTCGGATTGCTGGAAAGATGGCTTAATTTTCTTCAACGGAGTTGGATCATCCAAAACAAATTCTCCCTTTTTCACTAAATATTCGGCATACTGCTCGGGTATACTTTTAAATTTGTCTATTTTCTTTTTGATTTGGCGCCAAGTGAGCTGATTGTAATTCTTACGATCTTTCACCATTGCCTTAAAATTAGAAAGAATTATTAGAAACAAGAGGACACGTTAATCAGTATCTTATGTTGCACGCGAGGATAAAATTTTTTCATTTTACTTTATAATCCTCTGCGTATTTGTCCATCATGTAGGTGGCAAAGTGCACTTCGTTATTAGGTAAACGAAACAGCCTAGCTCTTGGATACTTGGCATCTTCCTCCAAACGTTCCGCGATATGTAACTTCCTCTTGGTACTTTTTTTAACGTTTTCCGACTTGTCATTTTCATTAATGTCTTTCACCGCTGCTAGCATACCTTGCTTTACATTTGGGATTTTTAATACCTGATTTGGATCGTAGGCTAAACCCATTTGAGATAAATTGCCAACGGTTGATTGCTTGAAGCTCCATGCCTCTTTAATTTCCTTACTACAATAAATAACAAATCTATTGCAATATTTTACCTTTGACTAATTAAAGCGACAAATGAATGATTGAAAGAGGATAAATACAATACATCAAAATAGTGTATTATCAAACGTACCATTCGATATTTGGAAGTTTCCTTAATTTATTCCTCAGCCTTTTTCTATTAATATTGACACGAAATCTTTTCTTACGTTTCAATTTTTTTACTTTAACCATCCTCGATCTTTATTTATTTACAAGGAAATATTAATGTTTTCGTCGGGCAGGAGAAAACACGTGTTACGCTACGAAGGCGTCACTGCGTCTCTGTTCTCTGTCAGGAAACGCGGTCACGTTACGAGACCAAACGAGAGGCTCCAAATTGAAATGGCCACAGGCCACATGACAAACATTTACAGTTGAATTCTAAATAATTCCGCTTAATTTCTCCTCTCTATTATAAAATAATTTCAAAGATAAATACTGCAAACGTAAATGCAAGTACTGCGAGTGGAATCATTGGTTTCTTACTGTAGAGTAATAAAGTGCGCATTATATATATTTATATATACAAGGCTTTGGAAATGAATTTTTCAAATTCAACTTTTGTGGCTTATATTTTCTACAAAACATACTTACTCCTGACTAATCTATTGTCCATTGTCAATTCCAACAACGTCAATCAAGCATATTATACATTAGTCTTATGTTGATACATCTCTTTATTGTTATTACGATTATCATTGTGTTGGATAATTGACATCAGAAATCCAATTGACACAATGCCGAATGTTTAGACGAGCATATGCACAACAGCGATTCTCTTAAATGAAATGAAAATGACAGTCAATGAAAACAAATTGCCTGCATCTATAATATCAATGTAATGCAATCTCCTCGTTCGCACGAATTATCTTTATTTATTTATTGTAAATGCTTTATCGCGTATTGGGATAAGGAGGGGATATTGGCGTAAACATCGCATATGCACAAATCATCGCCAATAATGACAACGCCGTGCCTTATCACTGTAAATACTGTAAATACCTTGGAGAGTTTCTTATAATTTCTTAAATAAAACACTTCCGCTCGTAGCGTAAACTCATGTGCCAATATGTCATCTCATTGGCATTGCACCGCCATAACAATTCCAATCTACGAGGATTTATTGCTAAGGCAAGAGCTCAACGCTGCCTCAATAGAAGAAGGAAGCGCAGGCCTTTTTCGAGATTATATTTTGAAGTTCAGGCACGGATTGGGATTTCGGATGGAGATTTTGAGATATCGCTGGTGGCGAGTGACGGTCATCGGCTCCTGCGTCTCATAACCGGCAAAAAGACGCTAAAAGTAGTTTCACAACGTGCAATAAAACTATTCCTCGTTCCATTGCTAATTCTTCTTCTATTCCCGTTGCCTAGTGCGAGGGGGTTTAGTGGGGCGAGAGGGGCGTCGAGGTGCGGCATAATCGAATAGACGAGGCCTTGAGAGTCAAAGAGTGCGCTCGAGGAAGAGGAAGAGAGCAGCAGCTAAAATCGAAGCTAAAATCAGGAATACCAGGAATGCCCGGCTACGCGGGAACTTGACGGCTGGGTTCGGGAAGAAATGGGAGAGCGAGCGTAGGTCCGAAGCAGCCAATGAGATCGCAGCTTCGGCAGTGAATTGCCAAGCTAAGCCTGCGATTGGCCGAGGCGCTGATTTGTCGGTTTGACATGTTGGAATGATGGACAGGAGTATATAACAAAAGTAAAAAGATCGAACGGAGTAGTGAAGGGAGTAGTGGTGTCGCAGCGTGGTGTCAAAGTAGTTGGGAAGTTCTTTTGTAAGATTGGCTCGGTACGCTTGGCTAGTTCTCGTTCGTTCAAACGTTAATTATGGGGGCTTTCTTTAAGAATTCCACAACTTGTAGAAAAAGTCGGGTGAGTACGAGCACTGATTTCTCTTAATTTCGTAGAATGAGATCCGTAGGCGCGACGCACTCCACCGCAGATCGTTAGCTTCCGAGCGATTTTCAGCGTTTCTTTGCAGCGCGAGCCTCGTCGTCCCCCACAAGATGTTGCGTTATTATTATTATTATTATTATTATTATTGTTATAATATTGGGACTTGGGGTGTTGTGTCTCGTGGACAGTGACTTCTCATTATTTTTAGACCGCAGACTTTTTTGGGCATTCTTGCGTTACTCAACGCGTTTCACAACGGGCTGCGGATGTTAAATGTTGACGACGACGAGACACACACACACACGCGCAACAATACAACATACACCCTTCCTTTTTTCATTAAAAGTATTTTAAAAAGCCCAACGACCGTGGCATTTTGCAACGAAATATAAGCAGCTGAGACGTCGTATTATATAAGAGGCTGGGGGATCGCACTAATTATAATATCCAACATATATTTTCATTAACGTATTTTATTTTTAAGTATTTGGCAAAATGCTTGTACGCTCTCGTTGGATTTGATGGGCATATGCGAGCGAGGGGGGGGACATGATTTGTTTACAGTGTGTCCTTACATCTGTACTTAACAATTAGTGCTACGGCACATTAAGCGCAATAATATCTCATTCATCGAGTCACATTGCAATGGCAACCATAAAAATGCCCACTCGCTCGCTATTGCATAAAATAGTAAATTGTAAGATATCGCGAATAATATTAATCATTAGATATGCGCGCGCGCTCTCTCTCTCGCGCGTACGTGTATGATTCACTTGCAAAATTGCAATGAATTTCATTGGAAGTAACGATAATTGTATTAAATGATCGCCACCTTCAAATACTAAAAGAAAGGCATTAATAATTTATCTCTTATTTTAGATTGGTAGAATGGTGTCAAACTCTTATTCTTAGGAAGCGTATGTTGAGTTGGAAGACCAGGAGATAAATATTTAACTGCACCCTATAGATTTATTACTTCTGTATAGATATTCACATTTGAGAAAATTTTTAAGACATTGAGTTTACTATTGAAAGAGAAAAATAAATAAATCAATAAAAGTACTTACATTAAAAGCAGTGATTATTAAATTACAATAAATAAAGAAAATGGGATCATCAAGACCATCCGATAGATTCATCGGAGAAGCTACGTTTTTACCTCAATGGATGAAAGGAAAAGTAGATAACAGGTATTTATTACAATAATTCAATCATACTCCATGCAATTTATATTTAACATTCTCTGTTTATTTAAATTAGTTAATGAGATTAAAACTCCCATTCATGTCATCATAAATTACAAATGAATATGAAGTTATTACTTCAATTGGATAAATATTAATTACTAATCGCCACCCTCAAAAAATCAAAAAATAGTTTATTGTTTCATGTACGCGATTACAGATTTAACATTTCATTTTTATCTATTGCCACCGCAGAGACCAACCTCTCGTCATTGTTTTATAATAATATTACGATGATATTAATTTGTTTGTTAATGTACTTTGTAGATTATTTCATTGAACTAATTTAATAGATTTCCTTACAATATTAATATAGTCTATTTTATCGTTGGATGAAAAAATTTGTGCCACTTTGAAAAGTTCGAGTCAAGTATTTTACAGTACATTCAAATAGTTTTTATTCTTGTGATATTCCTTTTAAAAACTTTGTGGTTAATTTATAAAAAATTATACTAAGCAAATTATTTCACTTTTAAATAGCATCTCTTTACAATTAACATAATAAAAACTCTATGTTGCGTTTATTATTTAATAGCGTGGATGACTAATAATGATCAAATGATATTAATATATTCATAATTTGGAGAATATAGAAAAGTTTTTGTATTTTTTTGAGTATATTCACATAAATGCTGTTAAACACCTTCAATATTAAAATTGCGATAATATTTTATTTGAATGCATTAAATAAGAGAAAGTACAATACTGCAAATATCAATTGTAGTATATACGTTGAGAATTGAACTGTATTTTCCAATACAAACAACGATTAAGTTTCTCAAAAGGGGTACAGCTTATTCATATAAATTAATAACCAAAGCCTCTGTCTACTTATAAATTAAAACTTAATTTATAATAAAACTGAACTTGGCAATATTTGCTTCCTATGTTATATTTGAAATAATATTGATCAAGTACACACGTATTGAATAGCAATACTTTTAAACGTGTTGAATCATAGTACTTACACATGTGTTGAATATTCATACTTAGGCACGTAAATATTATGCTTCGTTTTAATTGGAGAATAAAACTTAAAAAGACCGTTTAGTCAATTATATGTGCAGAAAATGTGTGTAATCTACGTGTGTAATTTTAAACGAATAATTTAACAAGAAATTTCAATTTTATTCAAACTTTTTACACGCTAAATAATTCCTTTTATTATTTCATATTTTAGTGGCTATTTTCATAAAAATAGTAATTAAACATTTATTATTTATTTCGTCTATTATTTTACCGTACTTCGACGATACTTTCAAGCTTTTTTTTAAATTTCATAATTGCATAGAAACGTTTGTCAATGACAGATTAAAAATTACGAAAATTATCCGTAATTTTTTATATTTTTTGTCGACATATTTTTTAATTTCCATTTCATATGCTTAAACCACAGTTAACGGAATGATTTTTTTTTGTTTTGTAGTATATAATACACTTGTATAATATAATTTTGTGTAATTTTGTATGCAATTAGTCGGTATATTATAAGATCGAAACAGTGACGAATGAATGTAATTTTAGAAATAATTATAAAATCAAAAGCAAAAGATATTTTGCATATTAATATCTAATAGTATAATATGATGGACTTTTTTTTTCGTATGTAAAAAACGTTTGAAGCGGTGCCGTTATTTTTTTTTTATAAATATCAATAATTCTGCACAATGATATGCGTGTGTATAAGAATATTGCATCATACACTTAGATAAGTAGAATGATTTACATGAGAACGCGAATACAAGAGTAAATAATACCGAATTATTAATATTATTTTACGCTGTTTAAAGTCAGAATGTTTAAATATTTCTATACAAAGGTATGGCTGTAATAATGTTTTGAAATTTTCGATTAACGTATTAAAATTTTGTAAAATAATTTATATTTATGTTATACAGAGACGTATATAGTGCTTATAATATATAAGTGAATGTTATTTTAAATTAGCGAGCAGTGAAACTTGGATCGCGTTAAAGAAAAACTCTTCCGAAGAGAAAACCAAAGTGACATATATTCGAGCCTTTTAAATATCTGTAGCGAAGATAGATAAATAAATCGCTAGCCATAGAAAATTGTAGGGAAAGATAATCGTTAGATAAGTTGAGATATACTATTTAAATTAACGGTTTCGTATCACGATTATTCATAAATGATTTCATAAGAATGCATCAACTGTTTGTCATCATAACCATATTGATTTTACTAGTTGAACTGGCCTTAATTTACAGATAAGATTCCTTTTATAAATGCGTACAATTTTTTTTTTTCAACGATTACAGTTTAGGCTTAGGTTTCTATATGAAAATATTAAGAAGTATAGGAAAATAATATATATATATATATATATATTGGAAATAATAGAAGACGTGAATAAATTTTTCCTCGCATATAACTTTAAATATTCAATAACTTTGTTGTGTTTTAGAAGATGATCAAAGCATAATGAACATTTCTTCGCTTGTTTTACATTATTTTCAATAATTTTAAGTGAGTCTTGAAGGTTTTTTTTTCTCGAAGATTTATATAAATTGAATAAATTGGAAAGAAGTTGTAAAATTTATTAATTTCGAATAGAAACGAATAGAAATTGCTGTGTCGTGCATTGCTAAAGTAAAAACTAAATGTATCGCCGAGGTAATAATAACAACAAAGCTATTATCAAAACTATACTGTCATTCTACATTATAATTTATTTTCCTCGAAAATCATCTTATTGACTTTTATAATATAAATCACACTCTTACATAAATTATACTTGTAAATGATATTCTCCATATAAATGCATTGCAATGTAGAAAGATATCGATTATTGTAATGGGAACATGTCAGTGTAATGGCATTTTGATTTAATAAGATAATCAAAAGTCCAAACAATTTAGAGAAAATGAAATTCACGGATAATAATTATTTATAGAGGATATTTTCAATCGGATCTCTCGTTTACACTCGCATTTGTTTCATTTACCTTATTATCCACGATTACAAGCCGCTCCTTCGTATTTGGCATAATGTTTTTAACATCATTGTATTTGTTTTTAAGTTTCTTACAATGACACATTGTTCGTATAAGAAACTCGTCAATTATTAATGATGATGTGTGCCGTTCTCAGTATTTCCATCATTATCTTTGTAATTTTGCTTTATTTATTTTCTGATAACTTTGTATAATCTCATTGTTTGTTTATAATTTATGAATTCAAATTTACGAAAATTATCATATTCTAATTGCTCGCGGAGTACAAAGAACAATGGTAGCTGATACACTTTATGTAGTAATAAACCTTGTAAGTATTAAAAACAAAAAAAAAAAAAAAACAACAACGGAATATTTAAAAGCTTGAAATATTTATAAAGACGTTGGAGTTTGTGGATTTTTAAATGCTCGCAAGTTTCGTGAAATTGAAGGGAAACCTTTTTTTTCTTTTTTTCCTGTTGGATGCCTCCCAGGCGTAGCATTTTAAACGGAAATTACCTCTCGGATACATTTATTATATAATATGTACACAACTCATTAGACGCGAATGGCAATTGGTTATATTATAAGTTTAGTTAAAAATACAAACGAAATTGTAACGATTGTATTTGAATATTATAGAGTATATTGTACGAAGTATCGCAGAAGCACTTTAAATACGCTAATAGATTATAAATAATAAATATTCGAATCGCTTACTTTTCATTACTGGGCAAATAATTAAAATTTAGCACAATTTACGGCAGAATCAATACCAAATATATTAATAACTCGTAGATAGGAAAAGAATCTGTTTATCGACATTTAATCGAATAATTAAATTATTTGAACGGCACTCGTCTCGATATAATCTATTGAATAAATAAATTGATTATGCTTTGTGGTGACCGGGGATTTAATGGAGGGGGGGAAAAAAAAATCGAGACATAAATAATGGAGAATCGACAATGACAACTGTTATTTTTTTATCGAGTCGTAGTTGAAATTAATACCTTTTGTTCGCAATCAATAAGTTATGCGTTAGATTAAGTCTCCTTAATCTAACCTAAAATTGATAATTTGCCAAGTCAACAATAACAGAGAAATTGTGAAAAAGAAGAGAGAAAAAAATCGCGATGCTGATTTGTTAACACTAATTTCGTATAATTAATGCTTTATGAACGCTATTACTTATCTTCTCTCTTATATTAATCACTTTCGCTCGAGACTCGTAATGCGAATTTATATATTACGTGGATATTGTCTCTTTATGCACTAAAGTACACTTGGACTTTTATGTGTACACCGAGAAATGAGTAACTTTTTAACTTTAGGAGGATATAATGTATAAACCTGCGATCTATATTATATAATAGCTTATAATTACATTGAGCTTGTGTTTATGTAGCGGGGGCCTATAAAAGTAGTAATAATAAATTGCATCGCTGCATATTTTTCAGAATACTTGTAGAACACTACAAATACTCCAGCAGTCGGGTTACGTTGAGTTACATAAGGCAGGCATAATCATCGCTGAACAATTATATTTTTGTCATTACATTATATTGACAGCGATGAAAATTGTACCATTGATTGATTATCAATTTTTTCTTTCGCAATGGAAGCTTTATTTTTTCAAGGAATTGAGTAATGCCACTTCTCTCGTGGATGTGAATCCGTTGGCCAATGGCTCGGCAAGAAGGACGCGCATCGTGGCAGAGACGGGGAGTGCAGGCGAATGTAATTAGCCATTGGTAATTGAGAGTGCATTGGCAATATCGTAATATCGCTTTGAGGCCTTAAGCTCTTAATTTAAGAGTCGATAAAAATAGCTCGAAATTTTTCAGCTGAAAATCAAGCAGTTAAAATAACAGAGAGGAAGTTGGCTTAAAAAAATAAATCCGCCATCTATATATCTATATATATACGCGTGTGTGTACATTGATTGATTGATTGATCGATTGATTGGCTGATTGATTGTTAATGTTTTTAAAAGAGAGTACGAGTCGATTATATATTCGTAGGCGTATGTAATGTTTGCGAGTCAAGTTTTTGTGAAGTTAATTTATGGAGCCGCTGACGTCAGGGCCTTATCTCCAACAAATCGAGTCTCGAAACGCTGCCCAAAACGCCCTCGCGCACCTCATAGAAGAGCCACGGGGTGAGTGGAGGAGGAGGAGGAGGAGGTGGAGGTGGAGGAGATTGGCGCTCGTTTGCCTTTCAGCCAAGGAACGGCTGCTTAAGAGCGTCTTTTTTCCTCCCGAGCGCTCACGAGTGCGCGACTCGTTTTATTTTTAGGCTAAGGCGAGCGCGTGGGCGCGTCTTTAAAAGCGCGATTAATCGCACGTGTGCCTTTGTCTCCCCTCCTGCTCTAGCGATAATGCCTCTTCCTCGTCGGCTGGCAATTCTAAAGAGGCGCGTCAGCACGGGGCGGTTCATTGGCTGGACGAGCCTCGCCCGTTTATTTGCCCGCCTGTCGTCGCAAGGCCTCCCCGTGTGCGTGTGCGTGCGACGATGATGATGATGATGATGATGCGAGTGTCGAATAATGCCGTTCCCCGTCATTTTCCCGAGAGCTACCTTGGTCTTTATAATTTCGAGCGTCAGTGCTCGAAATAGGAGCGAAAGAGCCTTGGCGCGAAGCTCGCGCGAATTCGACTCGCGGGGTGTTTGCTCGGGGAATTATTTTGCTTTTGTCTAGAGGGGATGGAGGATCATCTCCGATTGATCGCCATTATTGTCCGCTGCCGCTAATGAGACAAGTTGATTTTGCGGTCATGCGAGGCGAATTGGAATGCGATTGGCACGCTCGGTATCCCTCGTGTAATCCTCCTCTTTAATCGCGTATTTATTAATAGGCGCCCCCTGTGTATTATTGTAAATCTAAATTTTGGTATTACGCTCTCGATAAAACGGCTTTATTAATAATATTACGCTTAATGTCACTGGGAGAGTAATAATTGGCCCGGCTCCTACTAATAATTTCAATGTACAATTTCAGCTAATTCTGCCGATTCTCGGTATAAATGTTGATGTAGGGGGGGCTGTCGAGTACGTAGTCTTTGAAATATGTAAATCTTATGCCACTAGCAACAATATCGTCAGCGTCCATTGTGCTGCGTGTGTGTGTGAATGAGTAACCAGCGCCGAGTCTATTTTGATAGAAAGCAATTGATTGCGTGCGTTTTGAGAATTATTGGACATATTCCTCTTACGAGCCAGAGGCTTTATAATTAAATGCTCCAAGGGGCATTGAAATGATTGCGAGGTGGCACTCTTTGGCCGAAAAAAATAATATTTACAAGTTCTTACAGGCATCGCCGATTATCCTCGATGTCAGTCTTTTTTCACTCTTCTTTCGTCTCAATTTTCTTGAGACAAACGGCAAAACTTCGCGATGAATTAAGATATCATTGTCAAGTGCAATTGGCATGATGCTACGTATCATGTATATATATACATATATTTAATTAGCATTCCACTGACGCGTGAATTACAAATTGATAGAAAAAGAATTTGACCACACGTACTGTGTATGCATTTACGCTCAATGAGCTCATGCGTCATGTACACGAAGCATTATACTTTTACATGTATTAATAACAGCTTGACAATTTATCAAAGCACAGCACTAATAATGCAGGTGCTTGAGATTAGTTGCTAGAATTAGTTTAGAATTACTGAAGAATTACTGAAACTTTCAACAACGATTTCATCAATTTACTTTTACGAACATTACTTTCTTTCCTGTCTTATTATATTATTTCGTTGTATGGAATTAACGTTAAATGCGCACCTGATATTTTACTCTGTAAAATCTATTCGTTAATAGTTAAAAGCATTTAAAATTTAAACTTTTCGAGAACATATGTACAAAAATGTACGAGATGAAAAGAAAATGTTTTTTTTTTTTAATGCAACGATTAAATGTCGCATGTGGTCTCAGTTTCGTGTTCCAATATCTAATATTTACTGATTATAGCTTAGCATTCAAGAATTTAAAACAATTGCTCAATAATGCAATCAATAATTAAGAAAAGAAAAAAACGCAATTCCTCTAAATATCAAAATCTAGACTTCGGAGGCACTGATTTGAACTTTGTCCTCGGATTTTGAAATTTGTATTAAATTTATCGAAATTCAGTTTAAAAATTGAATCTTAATCAAATGCCTTGTTTTTCGTTTAAACTAAAGAATAAAATACACTAATGCCGAATCGTTAATTCGTGTAAAACTATATTTGCACCTTCAACCTACTACGCACACACACACACACGTGTCAATAAATCGTGGAAGTAATTGCTTTGCCAGGACAACAGTGAGATCCATTGTGTATTTACATTCTCTTTGCATTCCTCTCGCTTATAAGTATATAATTATATATTAACGAATACTTTCTCTTCGTGTAATGATCCGTTAATATTGAATCATTCGCAGCAGGCATTTTGTTATCAACATTGGGACTTGAAGCAAGATTATTTGTATTTGAATAAAGATAAAGAGTTGTTGGTATTTATAAGATTTTGCGTTATTTATAGATAAATTTGCAGCTCCAAGTGTAATATTTGCTTATAAACAAGCTTTCCATTTACTTATAAACAAATTGAAGAAGAAGAAAAAATTACATTTAAAATCCTGAAGTCTAATTAAAATATTTCTTTTCGACCTTCATTCAAAATAAATATTTTTTTCGTACACTAAATACATCGGAATAACAATATATATATATACATAAGAATAATATTTTCGATCAATGTTTCAAGTGATGAAAAATTCTTTTATCTTAAAATTGAAAGAAGATGAAAGAAAAATTTACTGCAGTTTAGTCTCTTGGATGATAAATACCTTTTTTTTCTTTTTTTTTTATTTTCCTCTTATAACTGCTTTTATTTACCATATTGCCATGATATCGACGTCCTCTTCATATAATTTAAGGTATATTTGCATCATCCGAAAGATTGTATTGTACACTTCCCAATGGTATTTAATGTATTTAACAGAAATGGCGAAAATATGTGCAGGAAACATATGCTGAACATGTGATTTACACCATTCACGAGGTTAGAATTTTCATTGTTAAAAGTACTTATATTTAAACAAGATTAATTAGAATGTAATTAGAGCAATTAATTAGAATTAAGATTAATTATTGTCGTTAATTTTTATTCGTCGCATTTTAACTTTGTTAATTGTTGACACTTCATATTTTTATAAGACTCATTATTATTAGTACGAGAATGCAATTTAAAATGCATTAAAAATATATTATGACTTTAATAAAGTGAGCATAATTATATTTATAGTTAACATTGTTAAAAAAAATATACGCATTTAAAGAAAAAAAAAAGAAAAAAAAAAATATGTACGCATGTGCATGCTTTCTCTTATTTATCTAGGAATTAGTAAATAATAATTGACTAATAAATAATGATTAATTCTTAGAATCATTCAATGATCAATATTTCATTCATTTATCATCAAAAAATTACATTTTCCAAATTTTTTTTTAGATATAATTAGTTTAGCTTTACAAACTTCACGCACATTCGCTTCTCTGTTATACATAATCATATTCGTAAGAATTTTAACGAAGATTTATAACCAATAAAAATACTCGAAAGGATATAGAAAAGACGAGAAACATACATTTAGCATTTGGATTTAAATTTATAGTAATATTATTGTGTTTAAATTTATGGATAAAATGAGACGGGAAATTAATAAAATTATTGAACCTTTCTAATGTTACGTAAGCCAAAATAGATATCATGCTAACATTCAAGATAATTCTATTAATTATTAGCTAATTATAGGTAATGTACTGCAAAGTTATGTACCTTATAATATTAAAGTTCATTACGTGCTTTCGTCTTGCCCTATTTATTAATTTGTAGAATTAAATTAAAAACCAATTTTTGAAAATGATCTAAACAATGTTTTCAAGATTTATAAAATATTAGTATGTACAAAGTATAATGTTGGTCACATAGTTTCTTTCTACACATTAAAATGATATTTAAAAGTTATTAGATTACCAAGAAGCTGTTTGAATAGTTTAAATAGTTTCATCATAAATAAGCTAATGTTTTTCATATATTTACATGCATATAAACAAAAATCGATTATTAATTCAACTTTTGAGTAATATTAATGGCATTCAAATGAAATTTCTATAATTTAAAACAAATTTATAAAGATTAATAGCAGTATTTCAAATACGTTTATGTTTAAATTGAAGTGAAAGATTTTGAAAAATTGTTTCGTAACTTATATTTACTTTCAATATGCCTTTCAATGTTTTTTTTCTTTTTTATTTTTATCCAAAACCTAAATGTTATTGATCGTGTCTTGTATTAATATAAATAAAATATCGAGATATTTCATCTCGTAGTTAAAATGTTTGCATCCAGATGACTTATATTTATTATAATTGCTACTTAAATTATTCGTAAATAAATAAAATATGACTTTTCAGAAAATTACATTGAATAGAAAATATGTAACCAAAAAAGAAACAAAAAAAAAAACAAAAAAAAAACGAATTAACCGTAAATTTGTTCATAATTTTATTATCGCTATAAATGCTATAAACATTATTATTATGCTTCAAAATGGCATATAAAATGGCGGAAAATTCAAGTTTTAAGCTTAAAATATACATTACTCGTAAATTATATAAAAGATTGTTTAATCTTTGAATCCTGGGTACAAGATAAATCAATAATACCATTACCAAATCTTATACGATAATTTATGATTAATAATATTATGATATTATGATATGGCGGTAGTATGATTAGAATAATTTATCTTGGAGAATTGTTGTTGAATTTACGCATCGATAAGAGAAATAGCCTCCAATATTGTACGAACGTTGTAAATTAAACTGCCCGTTAACTTTATTATGCGCTTTATTACCTGCTTACTTGATAATTTAGTGTTGATGTGCTCACAAGGTTCAACAATATTATTAATAAATTATTAGCTAATGCATCGGCATCAGACGCCTTCATATTGTCCAAACATTAAAATATTAAAATATGCCATAACACTGCACATGCTGCGTGTACAATGCTTTGCAATCAAGATGAAATAATTGAAAGCACTCGAGCTGATAAGGAGAGTATGTTGAGATATTTAAATCGCGATTTTGTCTGTTCCAGGTTTGATTACACAGACAGTACTTTTAGTCCACCAGCTGACGACAACTTCTTCTACGTCCGTTATCCCAAGCAAGAAAGCACATCCACTCCCTCCACCACCACCAACACCACCACCACCACCAGCAACCAAAGTTTCATATCCATAAATAAGCTTTTTGGTAATAAAATAGATCTAGAGAGTTCGGCGTCTACGAAATTATTGTCCGTCCAGAACGACAGTGCGAACTACCAAAACACTCAATTCACTGACTTCAACAAACATCTATCATCCTCGCAGCCAATTGCACCATTCGCAACTAACGAAGGTGTGTGTCGCTTCTATATTAACGAAATTTCTTAAAAAAAAACCGCCCCACAATCGTCACTTTACATTCAGTAACAGACTCACTACTCGACCACCTAATATCCAAACTCATACAAATTTCAACATACATATATATATATGCATACGCGTGGTTTTTAATCTTTTGCATTCGCAAATAATGTCATCTCATCGTATATATATAAATATACATATATAAATATATATATATAAATATGTTTGCATCGGACGTATAGAAAAACATCAAATCACCCAGTCGATGATCTTTTAAATTTATTTACATATTCTTGATTATCAACTGATTTAACGATAATTACTTATTACAATTTTTTATTATAACATATATATCTCATAACATGTAGAATGAAATTAATTATTTTATTAGACAAATAACAATTTGTGTTTGTATATAATACATTGCGAGTAAATGACACATTTTATGCTTCTGCTTAAAAGTAAAAAAAGAAATTTATATACAATAATATAAAACTAACGATCGATTTGCTATTGACATTTAAAATAGATATTTTTTTTATACCGATCATATATAGTTTACAATATACCAATTAATATACGCATATCACATTTATTTCATATCCAAATCACATGCCGCTAAATATTATCCGTTGAATTTTTTTCTTTCATTAATTCTTTCAATTTCACAAATCCAAATATCTTATAACCTCTCCGGTACCCCACTACCACCAATACATTAATATACCTCACTTCATAGTATGTAAGCTAATAATTGACTCCGATAAGACTTGAAATATAAGCTGCCAGTAATTAAATATAGTGTAACTTTATACATAATCTAAGGCATAGCTTATGTTTCAAGATCGGAAGCCTTGTAAAATCAAGAAATATTGTCCGATTTTATTATGAATTACGAAACAGATGATTATCGCAATTTTATTGACCATTCGTTATTCTCCTTTCACGCGCACACACACATTTATGCATAAAATATTATGTTAGATATTGTTATATTATGCTTGCATATTGTTAAAAGTGGCACTAGAAATTATCGGAAAATGTCCTTAATTAAAAGACTTGTCGTTGCAATAAGAATCGGTAATTGTCGATTACATTGATTGCGTCCGACTGTTGAAAATGCCTCTTTATATGCTCTCGGAGCAAGGGGCGGCGCAGCGTTTGATTTGCAATAATAATATTAAAAGTATAAAAGCAGCTGCCACTTTTTTTTTTGTATGCCTATAAAGTAAAGAGCGATCGCTCAGCTGCCGAGATTAAAGGGGAGAGAAAGAAAGAAAGAAAGAAAGAAAAAATCATCCACTGCTTATAGGAAATGGTGCGAAAGTCGTGGTTGCGAATTCGATAAAGTCAAAGCAGCACAGCGACGATGAGTTTCGTAATGAGAAAATCACGGAGAGCAGCCGTTCCATTGTGTATGTAGCCAACCAAATAATGTCCTACAAATTCGGCAAGTTCAACTCCTCGGAAGCTTCGTCTTCGACTGCCAACCAAAATCAAGCCAACGAATTGCCATCTCAGGTGAGCTCTTTTTTTTTAAGAATCCCGTTCAATTGCGCTTTAGCTACTAAACTAAACTCGCGCCTTGTTCAATCAATCAACGCCTTTAAAGTGCTTCTAAACGCATAATATATACATATACATATGAATTCGAGAGCATTGCGTGTGTTAGTCGAGTAATATTGTAGGGGGCGAGGGTTGAATAAGTAAGCGATCGGAGCTTTGCGCCTTAGCCCCAATAACCCCGATAACGGAAGCTTATATGATAATGAAGCTCGAGGGGAAAAATCATTGGTCCTCTCTCGAAGAATCAGTGAGTCTCTCTTGAATCGCGCGGAGGCTAATGTGAGCACGAGGCAGCTAAATACTTGTCGTAATTGTCGACTCTGTCCAATAAAGCAGCAGCAGAGGAAGGGGAGCAAGTCGCTGCCGGTGACGCCGATAGCATCGCCGAGCGTCACCCCGGACAGCTCGCCAAAGTCCCGGCGTCGTCAGCGGCTCTTCCAGGATAGCGAGCGCGGCAGGAATGGCTGGCTCCTCAGCAGCATCCTCGGGCAGTCGCGCGAGCTCATCGCACCCAAGATCGCCGAGGAGGACGAGCAGCAGATGGAGCAGATACCGCAGCGGGCCCTCAACCGCAAGAAGTCGATATCGTCGCAGAACCTAACGTATTTGGGGACCGAGGAGAAGGCCGCCGACAATAAGGACGCCGTCACCAACACGGCCACCCACCTCAACCTCCTGCAGGCCAAGCCCTCCGAGTTCCGCGAGATGAACTTCTGGTCGCCCACCTCCATGTAAAGCCGAAGCCGTCCGGCGGCGGCGGCGGGGAG
>JAPYYT010001552.1:0-36766 GCA_030522565.1 Ceratosolen corneri | reverse complement strand
AGTAAGAGGGGGGAAGGAGTGCTATATCGTTTGGATTTTGATGATTTTCTAAACGTTAATACAATTGGAGAGTTTCGTTAGCGAACGGAATCTCGAACAATCGGATAATAAAGATAAAAGTCAAATTCAAGCGTTGTAAAGATTAAAAAACTTGCACGATGGGCCGTAAAAATACTAAAGTTTTCAGACAATAATTTACATATAATTGATACATACGATTATTATAGAAATTTAAAAGAATAGCATGTACAATAAAATTAATAAAGTTTTAATGTTGCCAAGAATAATGCGTACATACCATTACTAATTGCCAAAGACATTACAATTTTACCAGAGAATACACCGTATTCTGATACAGAAATTTTATTTTTTTTTATTGGCTCATATAAATATACTCATTTAAAGTAATAGAAGATAAAATGAAGGAAGAATATTGTAAGAATTTTCATTCCCTACATTTACTTACAAATACATATAAAGATAAAAATCATTGCCGTTATGGTTTTTTCCCGCTATTTTCTTTCCCTTATACATAATATTTTAAACAAACGCTACATTTCTCATTTAAAAATAATTTTTTTTTTCTAATATTAAAGTATCAAATAATAAATCCAGTTCGTTTATCTAAATACTTATACCCAGATTTTAATATATTTATTATCGTTAGCTTAGAACAAATTTATTGCCTTATTTAACAATAATGTTTCGTCGCAAAGTATAATTTTTTGCATAAGATTTTGCACTATGAAATAATTGATTTATAGAAATGCCTATAGATTCGACAGTTTACTATTAAATTATATTCTATACAACATCTGTAATATATGTAATACTGATCGCATAAGTATTTTAATATTAGTATACACATTATGTTTTACTATTTGTATCTATCTTTTTGAAATTGCCTAATACGATGTCTAGATACAATTGACAAGATGGAACATTCGTTTTAGCAAGTAAAGAAAATATGAAATAATTATATGAAAAGGTAAAATAATGGAATTGCATTCTCTGTTGGAAAACAATAAGAGAACACTTGTCAAATGTCTAATGTATAGAAGCTGCTGAAACAAAAAAAAGAAGTGAAATTGCATTATCCCATTGTGTATCTATTTTTTGTGTGTCGATGACAATATGACATGATTATTATAATGGCTATCATACGGATTCATTTGGAATTTAATTCCGCCTTCATTGCTTGAGTAATAGCCACGATAAAGCTTGCATTCCACAAGGTTTTATTCTCATTTCTATGTCTACTTGTTCCATTAGTTTCATTGTCTTCATCATACAAAAGCATTATTCTTTAAATTTCAGTTATTAAAATTCTTTATAAATTATACTGTGAAGATTATTTTTTTTTTGTCCATTGCTTGAAATTGAGTTAATTAGTTGAAGTATTTCTGCTAATGTTATCAATACTTTAATTATATATATCGATATATTTAATATATTTATGAAAATCTATTATATTATACCTATTGAATTTATTGCATCTTTCGTGTTTATAATATTACATAATATTTACAGTATATTATAATTGCAATGATATAGTAATGCGATAATTTTCTGCAATTGAAATTAATTTAATTTAACTAGCTAGGAGAAATAATTTATTGAGAGGAAAAACCAAAGTTTTTGGCATTTTACAGATGTAATATGAAGATGGAACTTTGACTTGTTGAATTTAAAAAGTGATTAAATAAATTGATATATAAATTTAGCCACCTAAAAAGTAAGTTTACAAATATAAATCCTAAATTCTAATGTAAGACGTCGTTGTGTGTATCGTCTACCGAGATAATCGTTATGTAAAATAATTTCCGACATTATAAAGATTACGTTATTCGGTAATAATAATTCAATGGCAATTATATTTATCAGAAATACGATAATAATTCATGCTTTTTTTTTTCTCCACATTTGTATGGATTTTATGACGCATAGTAGAGGCAAATTCGAACATTATTAAACTAATAATAATAATAAAATTTAATATTGAAATTCTAAATAATAATAGATTTATTTGAAAATCCCAATGCTTAAACTTTTAATAAGAATTTCAATGGCTTATTTATTGTTGAGAACACTATTGGAAAATACGATAGAAATTTGTAATCCAGAATTCTTCTAAATTTTAAATGAGAATAAAAATCAGATTCCTTCATTCCATAAAGGAGTAAAATTTGCAGTTTTTATATTCCTTCCATCCAGCTTATTTTCCCGCTACTTCAAAAGATTTTGATTTTCAATGAGAAACCGCAGCAATTATATATATTACATTAGATAAAATCGTATAAATTATAGAAATATTGATAACAAGGTGCAATGACCGTGCAATCATCCATCGATACGAATATTTAAATTATCCTGCTGTATAAAACAGCTGCGCAGTGAAGAAGAAATGAAAAAGTTGCCCGAAATGTGTTGGTGTAATGTACATTACGAGGAAGAAGAAGGCCGTTATTTTATATGAAAGTTCGAACACCTCGAACGCCAAACTCAGAATACTAATGTAAGAGAAAGAAAATAAACCCGCAGGGAATGGAGGAGGTATTATGATTTAAGACTTTAACGGATAATTAAAATTTTCAGCAGCATCTGTGTGGCAAAGGCAGGATATATGCCATTGATAATGTCGGTTACGTAATCCCACTAGATTAATGTTTAAGCCTGTACACTGCCGATTGAAGTAATTAGAGAGACTGCACTATAAACCGATCGATGTCCTAAAACTTTGCCAGAAAACGACATTTCAATTATATAAGCAGCCCCCCAAATTCAGATAAAACGAAGAACGAACAACGAATAATAACGATCTTAATAATTGCGACAATCACTGTTCAATTGGGGAACCAGCTTAACTCAATATAAAAGTCAACAATTTCTGCGAATCGCAATATCCGTCAAAGGCATGTAACTATAGTGATGCCACTAGATACTGAAATAATGGTAAAAGGGCGCCGAGGTTCGCATGGGAAAACATGAAAAGACGGATTAACATTTAACAGAATGCCACGAAAGACAGAAATGAAGAGGAAAACATCAGCGAAGCGACAGCCAAATCTAATAAACACTAAGGGACATGACAATTTTAGAATATCAGTAATATAAATCATGGTATTGTTCGCTTATTTGAAAAATAATCTCTTACGGGCAGGTATTTCAAAGCTAAGATTATTATGGACTAATAATGGCATGCTGGTAGAGAATAGAAAGTAATCGATAGATGATAACGAACAATTATCAATAGACTTTTCTACTGGTTGTTGTACTGTATATGAATTTTTTTGGCATTTGCTGTCATTGGAAGTTCCCTCTGGTTAAATCAGTTAATTGGTAATGGTAAGTTAAATTGTTCCCTTCCTTCATTCTATTAGTTTTCCTAAATAGATCAATTTTCCATTTGAGAATATTTATAGTAAAACGTTTTTTCCCTTATCTTTTAGCTCCTTTACAATTTGCCGTAACTCTCAACATTAATTAAGGTCCAGTATTTTTACAAATATAGTCGGTGATTCTTCGTAGCCCCTTTCTAGTATTCTATTTCTAACGATATTCTCTTCAAAATTAACCCACATTCCGAAAAATTATTTTAATACAGTAAAATCATTCTACCGCAAAGTCATGATAATGTCATTATAATAATTTTTTAATATTTTTTCGAAAGTTGTTGACAGAGTTGTTGGCCACTATTTTCATTGATACTTATTTCTTCGTATTATATTGTTTCGTTGGCCATTACTTTATGCCCTAATTAATCACAGGATACCCACTTTCGTCCTTCCTTCCCTCTATCTTCCATTCATTTTCAATAATTAATTTGCCCCTTCCATTTATTATTTCAATATTCATCGTGCTATTTTTGTCCAAGCTTACTTTGCTTATAATTACTGACGAAGCATTATACGTTGACATTTCATGCTCATAGGGTTACAGGATAATTATGTCACGGACGTGTCTCCATACGATTTTCAGTGGGCAATGTCATAATTGACTCGCACTCACTTTTTTACCTTATTCGCAATATTGATAAATTTGAATCATAATTAAGACACTGCGACGTCAGATTTTAATTCATTCGCCCCTTTCATTCATATCCAAATCCCATTGTGTGCTTTGTTTCGTTGATTAATTTCCCATTTCCTAATGTCTAAGTAGTATCAGAAGACAGAAGCTTAACTCCAATATAAATGCCCGTAATATTATCAAGGAACTTTAATGGCGAAACTGCATTCGGTATTCTTAATAATTCACGATATAAAACCATTAATTTTATTTCAATGTTTCAATGCAAATTAACTACTGATTAATAAAGTAATTAATAATTCGAAAGTACTAAATAGCTTCTACAATTCACATTATATTCACTTTATTGTTAAAAATTTACCTTAAATTTATTTACCCATTATGAATCTATGATATGTAGTCTTAATTTTAAAATGACGTTTATCTATTCTTATTTGCTAAATTAAAATTAGTTAATTATTAGAACTCATTTAACAAGATTATGAAAAGTTTGATTACCGATGGCCGATTGCTCTTCTTGAACGTCGAGACAAAAAATTTGTCTCACTCGTATCAATAAGCTCCATTATAAATTTCCTCTTACTTTATTCCAGCCAACTTAAATTACAAAAGTCATGTAAAAAATGTGCAAGTGGCCAGAATGGATGGCAAAAACGTTTACGTTCGATAGTACTGCTATTAACGGGTAGTCACGAATATCAAAAATATTCGACTATTTATAATGACCAAGATTAATGATAATTAATTAGGGAGAAAGGGAACGTCTTAATGAAATTTTACAGTTTATCACGCGTTTCACTCACTTACCTCCCTCAACATCTATGCCTAGCAGCACAGATGCAATATACATTTATAATTAATTTTGTAATCGATCAAACGGAATATTTGACAGATTGCGCTGCCTAGGCAGTGTTTGATTAATTTCCCAGTGCAGTGACGATCTTTGACACGCCCAGCGCCACTCAATAAATAGACTGCACTTCCCTCTACCTTCGCTTTTATCTTTCTTCTTCGCACCAATCGACATTTACATGCCACTCTATTCTGATTTGTTACCGCAGCCTCTCTGCCTCTCGTAATTATTCCGCCCCCATTCGCTAATTCGGCCTGTTTAATGTTCCACTTTACCGGTTGGCTAATCGCTCCCTGCATTTTTACGAGCGCGCGAATTTATTGCAAATGCCCAAAGCAATCATTGTCATTCGCCAAACGATTGAATTAATCATCGGAGAAATCAATAGTGCGTTTGATTTGATGCATTGACCTGCTTCGGTGTGCGACGGGAGGTGGCACTGATAAGAAGAAGGTGCAAGGGAACAAGGGCGAAAATTTTACAGGAATAACTAAGGAATTTTCTGTTATTAAGCTTAACCAATAAGACCGTAGACAAAGTGAGCTTATTGAAATTTCAATTAATCCATTCGTCCTCGAACACACAATTAAGCTCTTCCCGTCACGTTCAACTAACTTTCCTTTTTCAAACTCTACTACTACTACTGCTTTCCTCCCATCCCAATGGATTTATTTCAATAATAATAGTATTATTGAAAAAATTAAAATTTCATTTCGTGGAAAAAAGTAATAAGCATAAAAAGCGACTGTCGAGATAATTATCTGGGCGATGAGATGCGGCGCTTATTATTCAGCTTATTATTATTATTGTATGATCGTGTTATATAATTATTTATATGCATGTCAAAACCTATTCAATCTTATTGACACTTTATATTTAATTAAAATGAAAATAATCATCTTTTGAATTTTCCATTTGTTTCACCTACTAAATTATTCAATTATAAATAGAATAACGCCAGCAATTGTAATTTATCATGCAGATTCAAGCGTTTCGTAGCCCATAAACAAAAAAACAATCGATATTTTACTTGTAAAAATAAATTTGTTAATATTCTCATGACGCATTAATGCTGTAATTGAAACGCATTATTATAATATAAAAAACATGTTACAGATCGAATATCCATTCATTATTTAACTATTAATTAAATAATTTTTGTTTTTTTATATCACTACTTGATATAGATATTCAATGCTTTTTAAAATTTCTTATTTTATTTCATTCTAAATGTCACAAAACAATATTACAACTGAATATCATGTAAATTCTTTTAAAAAAAAAAAAAATGTATACAACTAAATATATTGATGTTGAAATTTATTTAATCAAAAATTACTTTTGTCAAATTATTTCAAAGAAAGTATATTTATGAATGCACATCCGCGAAAGTATATTTATGTTTAAAATAATTACACCAAGAATGTAAGAAAAAGATTAATCTATTTTTTAATGTTTCAAACTTATTATATTAATGCTATAATTAACGTTTATGTCGTCACTAAAAGGAGCATAAAATTTGTTGCCAACGTGATATATTAGAATTGTAGGTTGAAACTAAGCTTTTTAATGAATCCATTTTACGTTATTTTATTATTCTTGAAGCTAATGAAATAATTTTAATCTAATCCGAAGAGTGCTGTCAACTATGGCCTGCCTGTTGTACAAAAATCATAGTATCGTTTGTAGTATAATTTGATGAAGATTAATGCGACACAAATGCCATAAATGCTCTAATACACATATATATCTCAAGTTTATTAAAAAGTATTACCACAGCGCAAGTAAGGAAAACAATTTTATTCCTTATTCGAATAGTAGCAAGCTGGTTATAATAATAAAAGTAACTAGATAAGTCATATTTGCATGGTGTGTGTGTGTGTGTGTGTGTGTGTGTAGTGTGATGGGAATTACATGGACAGATGCTAGTAATTATCAACGAAAACGGAATGCTTACATCGATCGGCTACATCGGCTACAAAGTGGATTCTGAATTGACATGAATTGACTATGCCCACACACTGCGACCCTTTCCATTATGGAGAAACGTAAAGCATAATCCATTATACGCAATAAACTCACAAACCGTCCCTGAGGAATTCAGTTGAATAAAACATATTCGCCTTAACTACAAAGTCGTCACTTTATTTCTTTACTCTTTTTCAAATACTCAATAAATTCAAATACCTGATCTAGCGTCCGACTTTTTTTTTCTAATATTCCTAATTCTATTGACAATTAACCCATATAACTAAGAGATTACATACAAACATTATTGTTTGTTTATAAATATAAAAATGTAGAATAGTGTTTGCTCAATACAACTTTACAATTTTAATTTCTAATTTCTATTTAATTTGCAATGAATGAAGGCAGAGTAACTAATGTTTACATATATATATATATATACATGTATTAGTAACAGCCGTCGGAATCTTCAATTTTTTAACTACATTTACTTGCTAATTATAAAATTAAAGCCAATAACAATCGATCAATTTCATATCAATTTTATGTAAATTAAAGAAAGATATTTCTGATATGATAAGAATAAATAATTATTTTTATACGTACACATATGTAAAAATTTTAAATTCTTAAATCTGAAATCTAAATTGTTATACCGTATTAATTTTTTAATCGTAACGTTCATTAGCAACATTTTTCTCTTCTATATAGTTCGTAGATTTAAAGAGATGTCAGTAAGAACATACAACAATTTTTCACAATTAATACGAAATAATAAATACAGTAACTTAATTAGATGAATTTCTGTATATTTTCAAAAGATGGAAGTTTAATAAACTTTATATTGCGAAATGGCCTGTCGTAATGATTAAAAAAATTATTAAATAACTTAAAATGGCTTTCGCGATAAAAATTATTATAATTTATAAGGTTTATGCAGTCGTATTTTCTTATGTATTTCATTGCTGTAATTTAAATCTAAAGACTTAAGTTGCTGTGCCTGAAAATTCCCGTTCCTTATAAGACAATAAATCTGAAAATCGTGCAAATAATCTATCTAACCATCAGTTCAAAAATATTTTCTTTCCCTAGATATGTATCATTAATTTTCAGATAAACAAACTCGATCTTGAAGGTTTAGACATACCGATGCAGTGATACGCCCTGTTATCCTAACTACATGACATGGTAATGTTTACTTAGCATATGGATTTCCCTGCTTTGTCTACTCTCCGGAGACTAACTCGATATCTTAGACTTCGCCTTTACTACAAAATGAAATAACTACGACTTTATTTTAAGTATTTCGATTTAACAGAACGCACTAATAAATTAATTTATAATATAACATAGCTTGATTTAATAAATCTACTTTCAGATGTTATAAGACTTATCCACGTATTGTTATTATTATTTATACAGTGAATACGTATTATTGCGTGTATGTTGTTTGAAAATTTACTTAATGAAATGTAAAACTATATCGATATATAAAAGGAAATGGACAAAAAAATTAAATAACAAATATTGAATATAAGGTCGGATTAATTATCCTTGAAATACAAAGTATTTGAAAATGGAATCAAATTGCCGATGACCTGTATGGATATTAATTAATTGTCTACGATGATGAATATATATTTTTATATTTATATTTATTAATTCAATTGAATAATTCTGTTCTTAATTTCTGTACATCAAGTCATTTGATCCTTTTGACATTGGAGCATAAGATATGAAAGGTATACTATAAAGCACATATGACATGAAATTTGCGGCAAAAGTACTTAATTGAATGAAGCTTCGATAACGATATAACAATGTTAAATAAAAACATAGAATCTACTGTTCAATCTACTTATTATCATAAGTTTTCATTCGCAGTAGATAATGAAGATTTAACGATAAGAATATAAAAATACGTAGTCTTAATAAGTAATACTAAATAATATAAAAGTCCAACGATAGTAATTTATTTGGGTAAGGGTAATTATTTTTTGAACAAAATTATTTTAATTTGAAGAAATTTTAAGTTAAATTTACACATATTACGTTCGTCCTAAAATTATTACGAAAAACTACATTTATACGGTCAAATAATAAATATAATTATTAGTAAATTAAACGTATCTATATTTATGTAAAGCTGCGAAAGAAATTAAAATGTAACATTAATATAAAAGTAATGAGTAAAAGGTAGGATAAAATAAAACAACTAGATTAATGTAATGATAACGAAAATTATTTGTACATTAATCAAATCATAAACTCACATGCTACTAATGGAAGATAAATCATCATTTTATAATAACGTATAATCGTTTAAAATATATATTACATTCGTTTTCTCTTAAAATCAATTACTTTAATTGCAGTATTGAAGGTAAAGTAAAATACAATTAATCATTTATAAAATTTATATTTTATATAACTACAGACATTTTCATTACTGATTATGAGTTTCTGACTTTCATTAAGGGCGGTTCAACTTGAAGGAAAAAAAAATTTTTATAACACATCTTAACAATGCGAATAATACTTTTTATATTACAGAAATATATTTAAAATAATGTAAATAAATTCATTTGAATACAACATATTTGTGTTAATGATGTAAACAATAAAAACCAGGACAGTAAATAGACAATTATGTATGCTATCTACAATAAATACAAGCGTAATGAAATATTGATATTTAATTAAATATTGGATTTATTATTGTTTGAAGTATTAATCAAGGATTAATTAACTTTTGTCGCTGTTTTCCCCGTTCTATAGAGATTTGTACAATTACGTATCAACGCGAGTGTACATAATTTAATTTTTTTTTTTGTAAAAATTTCAATTTTAATCAGTATAGTTTAAAACAAAACGAAAATACGAAAGAATTCTTATAGTATCAGGCGGAATAAGAAGATTAAAACAAAATAAAAACAAAAATAACGAAGAGAAACTTAGTAACTTCTTTATCCGACATATTTCATAAAGATGAAAAATAAAGCTGCGAAGAAGAAGAAGGAAAGCACAAGAATCGAATGATCAATAAGGTTTGTAATAAAGCCATGCAATAGAGAAACTTAAGCATGTAACGAAGCTCTGAGTATTTCGTCTTAGCTTTCCTTACGTGTCTGAAAAGTTTCTATTGTATTCTCTTGAAAAAGAAATGAGAATAATGAAAAATGGATCGTAACTGTTATTAAATATATACACAAAAATACGATTTATTAACTTTATGCGTAAATAATAATCGATATTTTTTATGGAACAGATAAAAGTGCCTTTAAACGAATAAGTTTTCCATGCAAGTAGTTTAATGCATAAATGCAATAAAGCAATTACTCAGTCCCCTTTAAATGGCAGATATTTCAAAGCCTCAAGAAAATCTACCTGATATCAACAATTTTAATTTCAAGCATATCATTCAAATTTAGTGTAATTTAATAATTAGCCTCATAAAATATATAAATAGTACAAATAACAAGCCGAGTGGAACGTAATATTTGCATTTGGATTCATTTCAAATACGATTGAGTGCAATTCAAATATGACTTGGTACTGCAAGCGTGAAACTATTTCTCAAAATTAACGAAAAGTTAATAGAAGATAAGTAAGTAATAGATGCATCAAAGAGATGGAAAAGAAGCGGTTAATCTGTACTCGAATGAAAACAACAAATGATTGTGTTAATATTCTCTACACACTGATGATTATCTACGAACTGGCTTCGGCAGAATTTCATATGATCCATTGGACTTTACGATCAATCGTGAAAATAAAATAACTTGAATAATACAATATGTTTTTTATGCAAGAGGTAGGTTACACACACACATATATATATATATATATATATCTACGTATGCTTTGGCTTTATAATTATTTATCATTTCTTTATCACTTTATAATTATTTTATCGATATTATAATATCTTACTTAAATTAGAATCTTATATTTTCATTGAAATGTAAAATTTATAGAGACTACAAATAAACTTTGTTATATGATATAATTTATAATTATAATTTATTATATAATTTACATAATTGCTTTTGAAACTAATAAGTAATATAAAATACTTTTGCATTTCTAAATAAAAACATTTCACAAAGCATACATAATAATATCTATATTTTTAATATTCGATATTAAAATTTGATTACTTTTCTTAACGACTTCAATATTTTTCAATGCGTATTATAACTTTATAAAATTATTTATCAATAACGAGATGCTATTAACAACGATAAAAATGGAAGAGAGTTTCTTTTAAAAATAACTACTGTGTATTCATAATATACTTCTCTTGGCTGTTTCACACTTTTTATTTATTCAATAACTACCTAATCAAACAAAAATTATTTTTTGATTTCTGTCTTGGACTCTTACTACTATATTTACAGCATTTAAAAGGAATTTACGTGCACTACATTTATATTATTTTTGAGATTTTAGAGCTTTGTTAAAACACTTTCAACATTATGTATTCAAAGAATTTTCTTTTCCTCCCATTATTCTTACAAATCTTCATCTATTCTTTTATTTAAACAGTATTATTCCATTTTAAAATACAATGTAATTTTTTACGAATGAACTAAAATTTTCAACTAGATGTTTTTAATACTGAACATAAATATTTAATTTTATAAGCACCGTTTTACATGCAATTTAACATAATTCTTACATTTTATATCTCCTTTAAAACTTTTCATAAATTGATGCGGTGCTCCAAAAGTCAAATTCACGTTAAATAAATGTATGGATACTACCGCATATACGCTGTTACATTTTACATGCGTAAACATATATATACATATATATATATATATATTAGAAACTGAAATAAATTTTAATAAATTGAAAGGTCTACTTTATATATTTTAGTTTATTTTTTTTTATACTTTTTTTCATACTTATTTTAGTAATATCTCAAAGTAAATATTAATCGGTAAAGTAATAATTTATGGTTGAAGATCTCTCATGCTCTCCCTTTCTATATAATAATCCTATTAATTAAATTATTTAATTTTGTTTATTATACTAAATACCTTTATGGTATATTTGAAAAAAATTAAAGAATTAATAAAAATAATATCATGAAAGCAATATGAGAAGTAGCATTCAACAAACTATAAAAAAAAAATCTTATGTAAAAAATGCAATAAATCCATTTCTAACTGAAACTTTATAACAAATTTTGCACAAATGCATCTGATTATGTACAAAAAATAAAAATAAGTAATAACATATATATATAAATAATCATAAACTGTTCAATTAATTATTACACATTTATCTATTTGAAGAAATATTTAGACTATAAATTAATTAATATAAATTTTTAAGTTTATATTTCGTGTCAAATTTAATAGTTTTTTCATACAAATATAGACTTGTATAAATATACAAGAAATGAAACGATAATAGGAGAGAAACAGAAAAAGTCAGGGAAAAAGAAAGAGAGTGAGTTAGAGGCTAAAGAAATAAGGAATTGATATCATATGTTTACTTTTTATTAAAATAAATAAATTATGTTATAGTAGTGTTAACAGCTTATATAAGGTGAGAAATTATGAATAAATAGTTTTTTTAAATTATTACTTTCAAATAAATAAATGTTAAAATTTGAAGAATTGTTCGATTTTTTAAATTAATATTAAGAAATACATATGTTTAATACAACTTTGTGTTATAAAATGAAATAAAGTGTTAAAAGATAATAAATAAAATAATACAATGTATTAATGAAAAGTAATTGTTATTTTTCAATTAAATAAATAAATAAATCATTTTGTCACTCATTACATTTATGAGAATTAATTTTTGAATGTATTATGTGAAAAAGAAAATTAATTGCATATTTCATAAATTCTCATACAACTTTTAACTTTTAATAATTTTTAAGCTCTTTATAAACTTCAAAACTAGCGGGTATTTTTGAAATTTTAAGCTTCAAAAACTTATTATTTATTTGATGAAAATTATAAAAGTAAAATACCTAACATGTATTTTAAACATATGCATACGTATAAATTACACGAATTATTATAAAAACTACTCACTATATTCAATAAACTTATAAAAAATTTATATCGATAAATATGTACATATATATATACATAAAATATATTTGAAAAATGACTTTTAAATCGTTGTTTAAAAGAATTTATGATATTTATATATTTAAATAGTTAAACACTGCATTGATTCCTCGAAATAATTCATTCGAAATAACTCATTATGATAAAAATTATATTAGATTATAGCAGCTAAAACATAATCAGAGTTAAAGTGAATTTATCAAGGGTGGGATTCGCATGTGTCACACAAGTTTCTTAGTTTCCCTTTCAATTTTAGTTTCGTATTTTTATTATCTCAATTAGAATTTCGTAGTTGTTGTTGTTGTTGTTGTTGTTGTTGTTGTTGAATGCTCTGTCAAATACAAGATGTTTCGATAATTTAAAATAAGTGTAAAATAAATGATAATTTAAAATTGTGAGAAATTACAAATAAAATAAATGCTATAAATGAAGCCAATTTAATTTTGTATATACCACAGCTAGTACACAACACATAAAATAATTAAATCTATTCAAGCTCGTTCATAAGATACACATTTATTTCAATTCCATATTGACTATCGTCAGAAAAATATGATCTACTGTGCAGTTGCGTTATTATTAACTCGCCGATCAATTCGACAATCAAAGAAGACAATTCGGATTTATACAAAGAATATAGTGGCAATAATTATCAAAATTTAAAGCACGGGCTTTGCAATGACGCCAATTGAATCGAGTTGAATTCAATTGTGAGGATTTAAATTATGACAGGCCGAAAGCTTTTAAAGCGAGGAGCGGACGCATCGAAGAAAATATTGCCCAGAAATTGCGGAAAAACAAATTGAGGATCTTTTTGCAATATTTATGATCGGGACGTGAACAATTCAATCAAAGGAATCATCGAGAAGCCAAAATTTATCGCGTAGTAAATAACAAACTAAATTTAATTGCAAGTAGCCAGCTGTCTACGATAGGACAGACAGTTAATTTGATTAAGGAATTAAGTGGAAAAGAAGAAAGAGACAAAACAACGGCATTCCCGAAGCGACATTCCGCAAATATAAAAAATATTTGTGGACTAGCTGGTCCTTCCTTTGCCCGTTTAAGGCGTTGATAAAAAAAAAACTATACTCTATAATAAAATAAAATACATTATTTTTTCAGCTTGTATAATTCTCGTAAGAAATTTTCAAATTATTTTCCAGTTCAAACTCTTTGTAAACAATATGCTTCGAGCCAAATATAAAATCATTAATTGTTCATTATGAATGAAATTCATATTTTATGCAACAGAAACTTGTGTAGCTTTAAGAAAAATAGCTTTTGGCGAAGTTCTGGGGAGTTTTTAGTCTAATTTAAAAATTGAGTTATCCCGTACGTTCGATGAGGCAATTTTCGCAAACGAAAATACCTTATACTTTTTTGTTTGTAATGCTATAAAATATTCAGAATTTATTGAACCAAATATATTAGAATAATCTTGCGTGCTCGTATTCGCGTTAATTTTCATCGAGTTCCTTCGATTACTGATAAAGCGAATAAACGTTGAAATGAATTTTTTGCAAACATGGCAATTATCATAACTTAAAAGCGAAAGAAAGATGCTTCTGATTAATATGGTATATTCTTATATTATTCTGCGTATCAAGTGAAGTGCCTTGAGAAATAGCTTTTACAAATTCTTGAAATAATACTCTTGGCACGTGCAGAGTATTTACAGTAATTTTCCACCTTTTATCAATGTACAATGGAGAATTTTACATAAAATTGTACACCTAGGTGCTAATTATACGCATAAATTTCATGAACCATATGGTAAATTAAATAAAGAATTAAATAATGTCCCAATGAATTCAGACTCTACCTTCAATATCCATTCTTACCGAAGAAAAGATGGAGGTGAACCATTCAATGAGATAGCAATGAGCGTACAAGTGAGAAGCATTTCCTTTCCATGAATGGCTTATTTATTCTTTTCAACTCCTCTAGTAATACGCGAATTTTAATTTAATCAACAGATATTTTCAACTCTCGCTCCGCGAATACAAAATTTTCATTAATGTAATAAAATGCTTTTTTAATCAAATTTTTATGATATTGGTGAGAATATTACGTGAATTTTATGACTTCATGGACTGCGAGAATCCTGCAATTTTAGCGACAATTCGTCGAAAGACAATTTTATATTAAATAAAACCTTTGACCAGTGCACTCCTACATTTTTCGAACACATTTCCATTAGATTTAATGCTCGCACAAAGTGCATTTTTGCAAGATTTACGTTTGTGCTCTGTTTATCCTTATTTGTCCATCTAAACATTAATAAATTTAAAGCAAATCTAAATTATTGCGACACTCGTCGCATCGCAATTCCAAAATACAAATATTTGGATTCTCTACGCTACCAACTGTAGTTCTGTAATATTTCTGGAAATTTATCGCTTTTTCGATTTTATAAATTTACCACTCACTTGCCGTTTAATCTATTCGTAGATATGGTCAGGAATTATTTCTAAATCTCCTCCCTTTACCCTTTTCACGATCATTGTTTATAGCAATTCCTGATCTATGTAAATAATTTACTTGGATCTTGAATCGTAAAAATTGAGATCGAGTAGTTTGCATAAAAAAATTAACAAACCGTTTCTACCTTCTTATGCTACTAAGTGAAATATCTTCACATCTTTTACAATTGCATAATCGTCAACAGCTGTCTCTTATTTATCATCGCGACGATTTTTTCCCTCTCATAGTGCGAATTTCTGCTTTAAAATCTTTACGATCACTCCCATTCATTTAATTTTTAGCCCTTCGTTAAATACACAAATTATTTATATACAAATATTACTAATAAATTTATAGTATTTGAGTATGTAATTATTCGCGAAACAAAAATCAATAATGAACAGGATATATATATATATATATATATATATATATATATTGATTAATCAATTTTTTTACCAAATAATTTATAAAACTATCATTAAGCAAATTAAGTGATAAAATAATATGACAAAGATCACCCAAGAATTTCCTCAATTATATAATTTATAATGACTTTAGCGGTTGGTTAGGTAACTTAATTGAAATTTTGAACAATTCACAAAGTTAAGTAACACTACAAGTAATTAACGGGATATCAAAGGTGTTTAGATTTGATGAAAATTTAATCTAATATTAATAGTAAAGGCGAACATATTAATATAATGTTGATTTGTACATTACCCAATAATTGCCTACAACTTCTCTCCGAGCTTTATTTATTAAAATTCAAAGCCTATAATTTAAATGAATGCACCTTTAAAATAAATTAAAGATGCATTGTTCTAGATATTTAAGATTTGAGTTTGAGATATTCAAGTTTTTGAGTGTAATTCATATAGAATTATATATCACTAGAATAAATAATTTAGCAAAATTCTTTATATAAATTTATTTCATGAAATAAGTACTAATTATTATATATTCATAAAAGAAATTGTATAACGCAGTCACATTAGGAAGTCAATATTAGAATCAATAAAATGTTAAAATCTAAATTACAAAGAATCAATCAATTTTTTTTAGTAACACTGAAAAAGACGCAGCTTTTTTTTAAAACTAATTAATAAATAACGATGAAAAAAATTATGATTACTTTTCAGATTTGTCTGCTTCGAAGTAACGTGATTTGTTATAATTTGTACGATTAAATATGAAAATATTTGATTAATATTAATCATCACTTATAATTCATTGAAATATTTTTATTTATTAACTCATTAAAATTACGAATTATTATTTTATCATTTATTAGATTATTAATTATATTATATTATTATTATTATTATAAACAATTATTAAATGTCGAATCACGGTACCATAGAAAAATGAATTGGAATTAAAAAAATTGAAAAATGAATAGGCAAAAATGTATAGATATTGGGTCGAATTAAAAATAATTAATGTCTACTTTATGTTTCATTGAGATATTCATTGATATGAAACATATTATTTCTAAAACATAAAATCAAAAAATATAAAATGTTTACTATGCTAAATTCATAATAAAATCCTTTCAAACTAAAAACTGTTAAACATTTGAATTTGTTATCTTATTTAATTCATTTCAATTTTTATGACCGTCTATTAAATAAAAGAAGCGATGACACTGCTTCATCGCCCGGGAAAACAATAAGAATAATCAAGAAGATAAGGCCTGGATATTTCCAACGTAACTCGTCGACATAAGGAAGGCTTGAAATGAAAAGGCTTTAGAAGAAATGAACTGAATCTACGCACAAATACTGTCTTTCATAAACCCTAGATCCAACTAATTGCACACCGAAATACAGATTTAGTGGCAAAAGTAATAATGCCGTACATAAAATGATAATTTTTGTTTAGCCATCATGCGGATTTGATGGGGAATAATTAGTCTCTCTTTATATCTATTCTTTGGTATTCCTTGTACTACCGAGTATCTTGCATATCAATATATATTTATGTGAAATATAATTTTTTAAAAATTATATAAGCAATTACTCGTGTAAACAAATTGTTACATTATCGTGAAAATCTACAATTTGATTGTAAAATAATTGCGTAAACAACTTTATTAAAATTAAATATTATAGTAAATATTCAATTTATTAGAGATTGCTATTATATACCATTGTAATAATTATGTTGTGTATTATTAAAAGGAACTTTAAGCAAAAAGTACCCTTCGTACATTTCATCGGTATAAAAAAACTATTGCAGGTTGTTAAATATATTCTTAGAGTAAAAAATTGTGGTGATCTTACTGACGATTGGAAAAAGCTTTTTTTCGAGCTAAAATTATGCGACTATAACGGGAAAAATGAAGTTTGCAGGGATGATAGAATAAATGACTGCACAGCTCTCAATGGTCGAATGATCGATTGTGTCGATATAATAATTCAACATACATAATATAGTTACTGAAAACTACTATAGTTTTTGAAAACCACTTCAAAGTTTTCCTAGTACAGAACATAGTTCTACAAAAAATTATGGTAAACTTACTTTCTATGCTTTTGTTTATTAAAAGTATATATAGCAGTAAATATATATATATATATCAAAAGAATACGAAAGCTATTAAAAACCTGTCATACCGAGTTAATAAAGTCATTCCATATACTTTTTGTTATATATTAGTATATTCCATATACTTTTCATATACAGTATGCAGTAATGGTATGGTAATAATAATTGTAGCTGTGTAATAATATTGAAGTCAGTCCATGAATTTAAAAATATAATTTTTCTTATGAAGATATGAGTTAAACAATTAAAAAAGATATTTTGTAAAGAAAACTAATAAAGTAATGCATATTTGATCTAATAAATTTCAAAAAGAAATTTAATTGTAATAATGTTGATCATTATGTAGTATATAACAAATATAAATAATGCCTATTATAGATTATTCACTATGATTATATATTAGTTTTACATATAAACTTATAATATCAAAAATAAAATTTTCGTTTACGTATTATTATTAGCTTGAACAAAGTTCTATACATAAAATCAGATTATATGTATTGTAATTGTTACTGAAATATTACAAAAATTATTATGGCACGTGATTTTAGAAAATAATATAATCAATAACATAATTAATAGATAATATAATTAATAGATAATATAATTAATAGGTGATACAATTAATAGATGATACAATTAATAGATAATATAATTAATAGATAATATAATTAACACGTCATTGATTAATATAATGTTGATAAATAGTTTATTAGCGACGGGTTCATATAGCAATTGATACATTCGTTTGTATTTAAAAATTAAAAGCCGTTAATAAAGTTTTGTTCTTATTTAATAAAATCGATTGGAGTTAGATTTTAATCAATTTTGCTCAAAAACTAACAAATAAGATTTATTTGATGTGTAAAGTATATATAGTTAATACAAATTTTCAGTATTTTCTCCAAAAATTAGAAATCATTCTATATATAACTGGTCACAAATTTCATCAATATATTTAAAAAAAAAAAAAAAAACGACAAATTATAAATTATATAAACAATTCATAGATAAAGTATAAAATATAAATAATTTTGACTACTAAATTCAATATTTTTTAATAATTTAAAATAAATTATCATTTTGAATTTTATTTGAAAAATTATGTTGATATTCCAATATATTTGAAAATAAATTCCTATTCAACACCAAACACCTTAATATATAAAAAGTCAATTACATAATAATATAAATATTGCAAATTATCCTGCAGACTCGGAATTTGCTTTCCCGAGTTTTCAATAATGATTAATCTATCACCTCGTCGAAGAAACAGATTGGTCATTAATAATATAAATATTTATAACAAATGACTGCTAATGAGTTATCCCTTGCATACGCACACACACACATATATATATATATATATATATATATACATAGCAATAGGATTAAGTATTATTATATTGTCAATTCGGTAATTGATTATTTAACCAATTTCTGCTTAGCTTGAATCTACCGAATAAATGGACACGACTGCTTTACCAACATTTGTAACGTATGGAAATGACCTCTCTGAATTTACATTGTAATCTATGAGAATACGTATCGACGTATTTACTAACGCGTTTGAAGCAGGAAATGAATTTAACCATGTAATGGAGGTGACGTTAATTGCCGACACAATATAACAACATTTAAGCACCAATAATTAACGGATCTTTATTAATTGGTAATATCCCAAGCGAATATCTTAGGTTTCCAATACTCTTCAAAACGAAATAAGATTAAACGATTAAAAAGAATTATAACGTCTTTTAGCAGTACTATGATTCCTAAATTTACATGTAGCAGAGCAATAATCTATTTTTTATGAATAGATGAAAAAGATAATAATGTCTTGCTAAGTAAATAAATACCATTTCCTATCTATAAATATACGAGATTAGCTGATGACATCTGTTTCTTCGAAAATTATGATGTAATGATGTGGTCCTTTTATTAAAATTATTATGGCTTTCAAATGTTTTAAATTCTAAAAGGTTAAAGCAATTGTATTAATAAATTAATCGATAAATCTTGATATAATGATTATATTCATATACATGATCCGACACTCAATATTCCAATGTAAATATTTATTCAGTTGTATATAATATCATTGTTTTTTATAAATGAGTTTACTAATACTTCGAGGCAAAACAAATGACCATTAACACTTTCATTTACATGTTTTTACAAATATGTATAAAAGTCGGGTGATCTTAAAACTCAAATGGAGAAATTTGTAGCGGAAAAATACAACACAAGCATATTGATAATATAAGTATTTTATTACTTTTATAATTATTTACAAAAATTGTTGTTGCACACTTAACTTCTTCTTATACTTTACTTCTACTTACCTTCATCTATTTGACAAAGAAGGGCTATTTAATGTCATTTCAGTCTTTCACAAAGTAATGTTGCAATTAATATTGTAATTTCTTTTTGTATTAATTAATAAAAAAGATTATTGATTGAAGATACTTACTGATATTGGTTTTATTAATTATCAAAATAATTTGAAAATCATTTGAAAGTAAACCATCTGAAATTAAGTTTTATATTCACTGAAATACATAATATCATTTAAATATAATTAGATTAATGTCTTGTGGGTATAATTAGATACATTTAACTGAAATTAAGTTGAATTAAAAATATAATAAAATTATGGTTTTTATTTATTTTATATATCGACTTATTTTTACTGATATAAGAAAAATTTTTTTCATGTTTTTTTTTCTTGCAATTTTAATATGCATTTGCGCAATTCAAGTATAAATTAAAGATAAATTGAAGATCATGAAAATTAAAGATATAAATTAAAAATATTATTGACAATTAGCACTTGAGTAAAAACAATTATAATTAAAAGAAAACAATGAAAAATAAAATATAAAACAGAGAAAATGTTCAATGTATAATCTAAAAATATTATTACTTTTTTACTTCTTCTTTTCGTACTCTAATAAACAGAAATTAATCTACTGTAAATGTACTATTATATTTCGCTACAACTTTTTATTAATAATAACATTCGATATAGGATGTAATTTTTTCAATAATCTGTAAAAATATGTTCAAACACAATATAGAATAGAAACAATAACTCTACAAGTAACATGAACATTAAAAATTTCTCAACTAATAATGAGTATAAAAAATCGATTGTTAATAACTAATTATAAATACTAATTATTAATGTGAAAACTAATTAATAATACAAAAGTTAATTAGCAATATAATATCTAATTGTTATTATAAAATACTGTTATAAATATTTCTATAAAACGATAAATACAATTTCACTATCAAAAGTACAAAACAGAATTAAAATACCCGTCACTCTTATAAACAAATAATCGTAACTTATTTGGTAATTTGTTTGAAATCTTTTCCAATTATTTCATTTATTTTATTAAAATATTAGAAGACTGTTTACTTGAACTATTAGTAGCCTCAACTTTATTATATTTAATTTTGAAATTCTAAAATTAGTAATACCACGTGAGAGGATATTATCTGTTTTAATGTTTTGCAAATATTAATTAGGTTCAATTAATGATTCTAATTATAAAATATTATATTACGGCAAAGAATTTAGTAACTCAATTCTTGAACTTAATTATTATATCGTATAATTTAATGTACAGGCTGCGTGTATCCGAGGCTGCGTGTATCCGAGGCTGCTCAATATCATCTTCTAAATATCATTAAATCTTCGATGCTCTTATCAAAATCATTTTACAAACACTGTTAAAACATTTTTTCGCGTTTGAAATACTCGTTGATTAATCTAATACGTTATTTTTCTCAAAATTTTTAAGCATTTTTTTTTAAGATATTGATTTAGTCCTATAAACACTTTTTAAGGCAATTGCTGAGCTTACTCAGATTTCTGATTATATTAAATTAATTAGTGAATTATATATTAATATCAATTTCGTGTTCTTTAAAAAATAAATATCTGTTACATTCTACAACGATTGATCGTTAATATTATGCTGTCCTTCCTCAATTGAGAATTAAAATGTATCGGAGCTTTCAATCCAATATACAATAAAGGACCAAGAATACATAAGAAATTCGAAATTCACTGTTCCACTGGTGTACGGATGAAGTAAGTGCCAAAAGAGAACATAAAACATATAAATGAATAAGCGAAAAGTGGTTGCAATCTGGAAAATACATTAACAAGCTAATGAAATATAGACGATGTGGCGTGACATTCATGACAATTGAAGGATAAGGAAAGATAAAAACAAAAGCAAAAAAGCGCTCCGAGCTTTCGATAAGAGGACATTATTGATAAGTTATTACTCTAAATAGAGAAAAATCGATTAGAAACACGTCAGATTCGACTTACGTAAGAACTTAACATTCTCTGGGATATCTGATAAGCGATAGATTTATGTTACATATCTCTCGGCATAATTCCATAAACTGTGTTTGTCGAATTGCGATAGTTTATCCTTAAAAGAGCATCATTTTCAATATTCCGACATATTCAATATTTTCAAATATTCACACCTTCCTTTATAATAATATCAATTGGTTATTGTATATAATAGCTACTGAATATAATTTATTCATAATCGCAGTATTATTGCGCCTCTCAATACATAAATTATATAAGATTGTTTGTTTTTTTTTTAATAAAATAAGACGCCAAAAGAGGTTACAAAACATTAAATGAAAATGAAAAAGAAACGAAACCATTTCAAGAAAAAAACAAAGGATTGAAATTCGCTAAAGAAAAGTACATATAATATCTAATAACAAGAAATGAAAAATAAAGGAAAAACAAGTAGAGCGCTTAAGCCATAAAATTAAGAGATAATATGGGATGAGAAATGAGGAAAAAATGCAAAATACTATCATATAAGGTGTAACAATTAATGCACAATTAATGCACAATTAATGCAGTAAAGTAGCGAAATCAAAATTAGTATAGAAAAAGAGTATAAAAAGATCAACAAGTCGGTGAGTGAGATATTCTTACGCGTACAAATAAGTGCAAATGAAGATCGAACGAACAAATATGATAAAATAACCAGTGGCTGCAATATAGAGAAATAATAAAAGATTACGTGGAGATAATGAGAGCAATAGTTGAGTAAGAATAGAAGAAAAAAGTTTCGTGAAAAGAAGGAAATCAATAATTGTGAAGGCATAAATCTTATTAATTAACCCGAAAACTATCCATTATCTAATACATGATGAAGTAGAGGAGAAGTAGAACAAGAGAGAGAGAGAGAGATAATAGGTTTACAAGCCGTATTTACTATATATCTGAACGTCAAAATTGATTAATAAATTTTTCCTATTCGAAAAATCTATATACAATATTATATATATATATATATATATATAAAATATTGAAAAAAATAAAATATAAAAGAAAACCGGAACAACAGCTAAGTAGATCGATTCTACCAATAATTTTATACGATGATACTTTCAAGATGATCATTGATAAATGTTAATATTACGTCAAATAAATTATATGTCTATGTGTATATATGAATAGAAAAAATGAATACACTTTGTTAAGAAACGTGTAAAATTTTTTTCAATTTTCATTCGTAAATTTCACGATTTATATGGGGCTTTTCCTCTTTCATCAAACATTTATAACTTGATAAGAGTGAAATCTGAAACTTCTTCCAAGTATATAAAAATAAATGCCACACTTGCTAGATAAATTAAACTACTATACACTTGTTCGGTCGAAATATGAAATTAATACAAATTTAAAGGTCAGTTAATCATTTTAGCTGCATTATAGACAAATATTATATTAAGGTATGAATGAAAGTAGTCCACTTTGAGAATGAATTTATAAGCAATTGAAAGTGTGTTATCTTACACCAATGGAATAAATGTGATAGCCCTTCCCCTACTCATTGGTTAATACATAATTTCCATTACCATTATTGTTCTACAATTTCATGCCACCACTTGTGCATTAAAATTTGCAATTTCCTCAACTAATCCCCTTATAATGTCAAGCCTCTCATTAATTACCCTGAGGTGTGCACTATAATCTTACATGGCCTAGCAATTACTTATCATATACTTTACACTGACTTTATTTTCCGAGTTGTATGTTCGATCATCTGTCTAAGCTGCATTCACTTGTGCTGTCGAGCTACGATGTCAGGAAGATGATTAGCTATTGGCTTCGATGATGATGTAATTTATTTCATAATCACTGTCTACGCCCTCATATTGTTCATAGGCTTATTCAAACGTCAAGGCGTCAAATGGATCAATGGATCAATAATTAATAATTATTGTTAATTGATTGCAATGTATAAGTTGCAAATTTTCTTTGATGGAATATTAAATGGGACATTGATTGTAGAATAGTCGATTCTTAATATTGGATTTTAATATTTCTTCTTCTGTTCTTCTTTCGCGTTTTTACTAATTAGGCAATTTCTTTATAGAGGTAATTGAGAGGTAAAAAATAATTTAGTTAATTAAAGTTATTAATTGACGCCAATGCCCTATTTCATTTCATTGTTAATATTATTATTCATTGTTAATATGTATTATTATAGTCAACTGTACACTTAGCCAAACTACATTACATTTTTGAATTTAGTTATTTCTTCGCTTTGTGTATTCGATTCATTATTATTTCAATTACTTCCCAAATGTTCACAAGAGATTTCCAATTTACCATAATATAATATTTAAGCACATCTTATTGCTGTTTTAGCATATACTGATTATTATTATTATTATCAATGTGTGCCGCTGACTTTACTTCCCCATTGTACTTCCTAAGAGCAACTGAATTTATATTCTCCTCCCATTCTCGTTAGTTTGCCTCAGATTAAATAGAAAATAACGGTAATGATAGACTCTAACTTATCTCTTTATGAAAGCCTTTTTTCATTCTTTCGCCTCACTTTATCGCGATAACATGCTTGTATGTGCTTATTGGAAATATATGCGCGCGCGCGCGCGCGTGTGTGTGTATTTGACTCATGCGAATACTGTATACTTGCATATCTACGAATACCCTCGGACTTGTGTTGTCTATATTTTGAAAAGCAATATAATACTTGCTTATTAAGTTTTCCTTGATTTCTTTTATTTTACAATATTGTTTTCAATTAATATTATAACACGATTCTTTTACGCGATAATAAATACATAAAAGTGCTCGCCTGACACAGAAATAAGTATAGTATTAATCAAAATTCAATTTCATAATAGAATAGAATTTTTATTCAAAATAATAAAATGCTATTTAAATACAGAGTTTTCCTCCTCGCAAATATCAGCGCGAACGAGACTAATGAGTCATTATCCTTAGCTCGATTTAATAATGAAAATTCATGAAATTTATTGTTTTAAGCAATTTAAATATTGAAATAATGAGACTCCGTGTAACGTACGCTTGTTAAAAGAGAAACATGAGAAAATTTGTCAGACATTCGATTGCAAAAGACGGAAAAGATATGGAAGACATAAAAAGTGCAAATTATACTAATTGGTAATGAGTTTTTCTTATTTTGGTTGACTTAAAAATTATGAACATACTATGACGTATATAAAGTAAATTATTGCACTTGGAGTAATTTTACTTTATCAGATAAAATAATAGGAAAATAATAGATAATAATAGACAAAGTAATTTTGCACAGTTAGGAAGTAATAATAATTAGATTGACTACCATAACGAGAGATAAATCGAACGATCTTTGTATTAAACGCAAGAATATATGTAAGAAAAGACAGTCCAAAATATAATACTTATTTGTTAATGACAAATTTTACATCAAGTGGACAATGTGTTAACAATTCACGTCTTCTTTTGTTATAATAAGATCAAAGGCTTTTTTTTTTTTTTTTTTTTTTTTTTTTTTCTTTTTTTTTTCTTATTATTCGTGTCTTTGCCATATAAAGCTTGAAAAAATCTGCTCTTTCGTTCTCTCTCTCTCTCTCTCTCTCTCTCTTCCCTCATCCTTTATACTGGCTTTACTTGACTAATCCAGTTATTTTTCTACCCCACTTTACTTCGCACCATTCCCCCTAGCATTATTGTCCAAGGATTTATGGGATCCGTGCTTCCGATATCACATACCAAAAAATCTAACGGCCATCACACACACACACACAATATACACGCACGAATACACGTGTACACGCATGCATAAGAGGGTGCGCGCCTGTTTCCACGAATGTGCGCACACGTGAAACGTATTTCGGGGTGAAAAATAATTGAGATAAGAATATTGGATAAAGATATAGACATTTCATGCCGTACGAGTCCTTTCGACTCATCAAAAATGCTCCTCTAAGTCGACTCTCTCTCTCTCTCTCTCTCTTATAATCTGGATCGCACGAAAGACTCACCCTTATATTATACTGACACCTTTTCAGCTGCTTATGGGAGACACCTATAATTCACCACAAGGTCATACGGCCAGGCAGTGACCGTCCTCACGCTCCTGCCCATCGCCTCGCCGATCACGCCCTCCTTCTGCCCCCGAATCTAATATTAAAATGTCCATATATATATACATATACATATACATATATATGTGTGTATATATATATATATATATATATATATATATATATATATATATAGTATATGTATGGTATAAATGGGTGCTGATGTGGAATTGGAGGGGAAGGGAGTGACAGGGATGACACACGCACTCATACGTGCATATACATATTGTTTATGGCAATGATTTATAAGTTTTTTACAAGTTTTTTTTTCTTCTTTTTTCTTCTCTTCTTCTCTTTATGAATAAAAGAAAAGGCAATTGAAACGATGAAAACATTTTTAAAAAATAAAGTTTTTAATGAAAATTTTAATATCTTTTAACTCTATTTGACAATGGAAAATTATCAAGAATTCTTTAGAAAGTTTGTCTACTCTTCCTTGCTCGGACAAATATAATTATTCACTTTTTATGACGCAAGCATGAGATATGACTACGTACTGCCACTAATTTCTGCAAAACTCGAAATAAGAAAAGTAAAAACAAGCACAAAGAATGAACGTACATATATGCAGTAAGGATGCCCTGTACTAAGGTTCAAGATATAAGACACAAATATTATAATTGAGGCAGTAAAATTTAATGCGAAAGGCATTTTTAAGCATCAAATTGAACTTATATTACAATAAAATTTTGCAATATTTTATCAGTCTTTGTAATAAAGTTTTTATTGACTCTTAATGCACTTTAAACTGCTTTAAATTTATAAATTGGCAACTACGGTTTGAGAAACCATTATTCCGTTTAAAAAATTAAAATGCAAAATTAAAAGTAACATTCGTGCCAATAATAAGCCAATACCTTGCTATTGTAAATAACTTAAATTCCAAAAATTTTCAATCGATTAATTTAATTTTGAAAAATGATAATTTTGCATTATATTGATCGAAATTAGAAAATACTAAATTCATTAAATTGATTTTTATTGTCAAATGATTTCAACGATTATTACTTATCTAATTTTCACATATATATATATAATTAAATCTTAAATAATATTTTTCTCTTAAAAAATACAACTGCTAAAGTATATTTTTATGAGTATCAAATAATAATATTAACGCATTGGTTAAACAATTTAGAATAAACATTACATACGATTATTACTTTTATACAATTATATATAATTATAAAATTATTGAATTAGTTAATTAAGAAAAAAACAAACATTTATTTTGAGTCGTATTTAATTTTTTAATTTATAAATTTACAGATTAAACAAAATAAGTAAAAAATAAATATGTAAATAAACATAAAAATGTACTCCCATGTCCTATGCGCATATAATTAATTGTGTGTGGGCGTATTCTTATATATTTATATGTATTATATTATTATTATATAAGTTACTTTTTTGCAATATTATAAGTTACTATTATATAAATTACTATTGTAATAATTATATTTTTGTAGATATTATGAAATTATCCATGGGTTGTCGATAAAATAATAAGAAAAATATCTTTATTATTAAAAATTTTTTATATGTTGTCAGAAGGCATTAGAGACTAATATGAAAATATTTTAAATATATAAATTAATATTAAAAGCAAAAGGGACAACTATTTCATTATTTCGCGTTTCCTTACTCTTCTATGTAAAATGCATATCCTTATGCTCGTCCTTATTCAAGTATTTTACATTTTCTTGCAGTATTAAATTATATTTTAAGATGTAAGTTATGTGTACATACGTAAATGTATGTGGCACAGAAATGCATTTGAATGCCAACATTTTTAGGGTAAGTGAGCATCGTCTGTTTGTCAATAAAGAATTCATATCAAAACTATTTCTAACAATCAAATTAATTACTAATGAAATAATACAGAATTAATAAAACATTTAGCAGGGGCACATTTTAAACCGAGCATTGAGAAACGAAAATTTACTGGTAATTTAAATATAGTTCAAATTCATGTGAAAATTAAAGAAATAAATACCATTCTCTTACATAAGCAAAATTTATAAATAATCTGTCGATCTAGTTTCTTGCCAATTTACATTAACTCATATTGTCATGTCAATATTGTCATGCTTTACAGAAAGTTCTTATTTGCAAATATATTCGCATGCTAGTAGGCGTATCGACAGCAATATATAAAAAAATAAAGTCCAAAGTTAAAAATAATGCACAGTGATGTGCAGCGAATTAGTTGAAAACTTCTTAATTGCATGCACTAGCGCCTTACCTTTAACATAATCATATTTAAACACTTATGTTGTACTTAGTGTGTTACAATATGTGCGCATAATACTCGTATAGGTAAACATCCTCGGAAAGCTCATAATTTAAAACTTCGCCCCCAAAGACGTGCCCACATTCGTGAAAGAAAAATCGAAGAATGCTTACACCGAACTTCTACAAGTACCATAACTTTCTCCACAAGCTTTCCGAACAAATGACAAACTTTCGATCTTAAACGTATTCCCTACCCCGCCCTTAGTTTCCCTTATGCGAACACGTTGCCCTTACAATATCTCGTTAACCTTATAGGTTACTGCACTCACACTCATGAAGTAGAAAGCAATCTGCCGTTACCGCTCTCCATTAACCAACTTCGAATATAAGATTATGTGTCTGCCTGTGTGCGCGTGTGTGTGTCTGTGTGTGCGCGTGTGTGTGCATCTAGCTTGACTGACAGTTTCATGTGGTCTCCGCCTTTCTCTTGCTCTTCCTGCAAATATTCCTCCGTTCTTTTATTAAACACTTTGCTTTCTGGATGTCATCGGTTTTATGTATAACTTATCGACTTTAAGAATTTTAGTTCTTTTTAGACAGAGAAGTTTAAATAATTACTTGACTTATCTGTACAAATTTAACAATTTGTACATATCTAATTAAGAACTTTCTTTATATTTGATATTAAAATATTGTTAGAATGTATGTAAATGCATTCTATTTTTTTTTTGTTGATAATTTTAAATGATAATGAAAATCGAAAAAACGCAATTTATTAATAATAATTATTGGCCACTAGCCTACTACTTCTTATCACGTAGAATAACAAAACTATGGCATCATTTTTAAAGAAAACAAAATTGGATAGGCATCATTATTAGTTGCAAAATATTTTCTGGCCTAAATTATCTCTTTAATCGACAGATTTGATATTTTACTATATATATATTATTATATATATATATATATATATATACGTACTATAATTATAAAATATATATGCTATAATTACATACTATTATTACGTACTATAATTACGTACCAAACCTAATATTAATTTGCTTCAACAAAATAGATTATTATCAATTTTCGAAAATTTTATAATTTCGTATATATTATATAATATTATTAAATTATAAAATATTATGAAAATTAAAAATTTGAGTATTATTAAAGTGGGAAATAAAAAAGTCAAGAGTTAATAATACTTTCAGTTATAGGGACTATAAAATAAATATTGATATCGTTAAATTTATTCGAAATAAGCATTTATATATCAAACTTTAATGTTTCTAAATTAATATAAATATATTAATAATTACTCATATAATTATTAACTATAAAATAATATTAAGAAACATTTTGATCTATAAATGTTACATCTAACAACGTGACCTTTGCATTTTCATTCAAATTAGTATTACAAGAATTTTTTACCTAAAGAGTTTGCAATATTTTATAAATAAAATTACCAATTAGTTATCATAAAATGTATTTAAAAAAATTAATATTACCAAATTATAACTTGAATTATGGACGAAATCTGCTTTAATTTTAAGATTATGTGAAAAATGGCCTTTCACAATTTACTTTTTAACATCATGTATTATTTTCCTTAGTGATTGCTTTCAAATTATGGAAATTCCTCAAAATTTTCAATTCACTTTTTTACATCACTGAATCCGTGTTATAGTATCGATAAATTTAAAAAATAATATAAATAAAGGAAAAAGTAAATCTTAAATTTAATATAAATTGTCGCACAAGTCCATTTATTACAATTGTTATTGTAATATAAGCTATTAATTAATAAAGGAAATGAAAGTTGTTAAAGCAATAAGAAACCAAATATTACGTTTGTAAATTTTGTATTAAAATAAATTTTGTTTTTTGAGAAAGATTTTGTACAGTTACATCTTCAACAAATTGCACACGCAATAAATTATTACATAATATGTGTATATTTATTTTTTAAATATAATCTTCATATTATTATGTAAGTCATAATATAAATTTTTTACTCGTAAAATTCTTTTCAATCATTAATCGTTTCTTATCCACGCTAAGTACACATGGAAAAAAAAATCATTTACTCGAAAGTCGATGTTCTTTATCGTGGCTATTTAGAAAATAATATCACAGTAAAAACGGAAATATGAAAGAGCATTAGAAGCATGTTATCGCGCAATTTTCGTACACTTTTTTTTAACTTCCATTATCTTATCTTGAATGATCTGGCCAACATTTAGCTGATAAATTTATCGTATGCCTATCCAAATACAATTCAAGCAATCAATAATTGTTATATTTTATACATATATATATATATATAGGTTTTTTGTAATTAAATTATTACATTCTGACATCTCAATTGTTTCGATAATATAATTATATGATTACATGAAAGATAGACTATTAATCTTAATAGTTATGCGGAAAACATGAAACTTCGTAAATTAATTATTAGTGTTATTACTACATGTCACCTGGTATTTTATTCTGGTGCTTCTATCAAACTAACTTGTCTTCCCTTTCGTTTTCAACTAAATTGCTCGGGCTTCTCATCAGTTGAGCTAAATATACTGGAATGTAATTGTCGCGATTATTGAATGTTTAATTATAAATTTTCGGCACAGCATTAAAGAAAAATACATACATCATTTTTTAACGAAATTTCAGCCTAGACATAACAGAAATAGTAATAAAATTAGAGATTTTTTATGTTATATTTTGCAAAAATAATGTATTTAATAAAAAAAAAATATATATATAATTAGATATAAAGTAGAAATAATATAAAAATAGCTTGGAATAAAGTTTTTTTTTAATTATTATTTATGTATTTTAATTTTTTTATGGAAAAAATTATGAAATAATTAATAAGGAATTACTCCACCGAGAAAAAAAATTTGCACAAATGAAGTAATTAGACTTCGAAATAAATTACATTAAAGTAGAATTCGTACTTTGAATATTTTCATCTTCTTCCTTTAAATGTACTAACATAAATACCAGAAAGTAATTATTCTGAAATGGAAGACAAGCCAACTATAAACTAACAAGCTATAATGAACTACAACGCGATGTTAATTGAGAGTAGAAACTAACTACCATTTTCAATAAATTTAATTTAAGTTGATCCTAGTCCTAAAATTTTTTACATTAGTAATACAATAAGTTCAACGACATTACTTAAGGATTCCAATTATTCAGGCATAGTATTTAATTAGCTGATAATAATTCTAGCATCAAGGATATAATTCAGATTATCCATATGATTAAATACTCTATTACGTTGTTTTAACTTTTAATTTGCATTATGTTTGGACACATATTTATTATTAAACTCCGGTTATTGATTGTTATTCACTATTAAAAACCAAATTTTTCAGATAATTTATAACAAGAATCTATGTACTTGTTATATATATTTGTAAGTATACAATGCATTTGTTATATTTTAGAAGCGTATATACTATGTAAATTTATAAATTTTTATTGGATTTATATGTAGTTTTGATCAGAAATTTAGAATTCTTAAATGTTAAATTTAAACTTTCAAATTTAGCAAATAACAAATAATCAGTAATAATTGAAGTTATAACAATTGTTCTAGCGCAATAAAACTATCTGTATATTTAATGTGAAATTTATCTATTTTAAATTTTATAGTACCATCTGAAATGTGTGTAAAGTTTGGCTATTTTAAATTTTATGATAGTTATCTACGTAAATACTTCAATTTTAACAAAAGAATGGGCAATAACGATCTAGACAACAATATTTACTTAAAATAATGTTTAACACATTCTTAATTTCATTTTATAAAATTATGGTTCCACAGAATTATTTTTTTCTGTTATAGAAAATCTTGCCAAAACACTGAATTTTCGCAACTAATTTATATTTTATGACACTAACTCATAATGCGACAAAAATTTAATAAAATCATTGTAATTATAAATTGTCGAAAACTTCTTTAATAAAAAGAAATTCTTTTAAACATTTTATTAACAATTTTAATAGTCTGGTGATGTAAGAATGTCTATCAAGATATTAAAATTGTAACATTTTATAGACCGATAATATTATACATAATCATGAATAAATCGACGCATACAACTCTAGATACAAGATATTTTGTAAAGTGACAATTTGTTAGAACTTTATTGTCGTATTATATTATGAGAAATTCATTATTTCGGTATTGAGACTAATATTAAATAAGATTTGTTCGTCATAAAATGTATTCAAGAGTAATACAGCAATTTATTCTGAATATTACTTCATTTGGACAATAAGAATTCAGAATTATTACTTAATTCTATATATTATTACTTCAAATCTATTTTATTTCTATTTATTTTTGATAAAAAATTTGTATACAAGTCTCGAGTTATAATCATTACTATTCGTTTTACATATATTTATTATTGACAGTAGAGATTGAAATCTTAAAACAGTAATTTCTGTAGTAACTATTCTCATTACATAATATTATATGTCATTATATATTTTATTTACTTTACATTTCCTTTGATTCGTAAAATTCCTTGATTGTATCGTCAAATAAAAATATACGTTAAAACTTTGAAAATTTCAGGAATATGACATCCACCTTTACTGTATTTTAAAAATTGAAACACAAAAACATCGAGACATTATTTACTTCGATGTTTATTTTACTTTTATCCGAGAGAGATTGAATTTTATAGTTGAGTGGAGGTTTTATTCTTTTTTATGGTTTTCTCTGCTTGATTGGTCGTTTTAGTACAATTTTTATTATTCCCGTTACATTTAATAATAAATGATTAATATGAAATAAAAGAAAGATGTCTTGAAACCAATAAATGAACGTTCACGTTAAATGGTGGCTTATTGATAAGCTAGAGCTTTTATTTATTTGCCACCATTGCTTAACAATCAGAACATGAAATCAATTAATTTATATACTTTATAATTATTAATTTTATAATCATAATTTCATGTTTATAGTAATAGTTGTAGAACAATTTAGTACTAATGTGTAAGAATATAAATACATTGATAAGCAAAATTAATTATAAATATATATCTAAAAACTTGTATTATAGTTAGTAAATAGTTAAAATATGAAAATTAATTATAAATATTTTACTTTTCAGTTTTCCGATAAAATCGAATTATCTTACATGAACGAGACTGGGATAAAACAGTCTTCGTAAGTTATAATTTTAATGAAAAGCTACGTAGCATAAACTTTTAAATTGTTTAATGTCAAATTAAACAACAACAAAGTTCTAAAAATTTCATTTTTTTCACTTTTTTAATGAAGTGAATACAGGAATTAAATGAAAATTGGAGATAAATTATGTATTATATATTATGTGTATATATTTAATTTTAACAATATATTACTGCCGAATTTTTAAGCAGTAACAATGAAATTTATAAATTTAAATTACTCAAACTAATAAATCAAATAAGAACGTGAAAACGTAATAATAATAATAAACCACGTGACGTAGTTTGAACACATTTTATTCTATAAAAGAATAATATAACCCAGAATATTTAAAACTCTGTTTCTTTATTTTAAGCAAATTTCTAAATAATGTGTTTATGGAAATTTAATGCATAAGCAGCTGTATTTTATTGTGTATTCACTGTATCTTGAGCAAAATCTAAAATCAGCTACGTGTGTTTACAAACAGGAAAGCTTTTATAAGAATATGTAAAGTTAAAATTAAATTTGTTTATACATACATAATTAGCCACTTTTGCAAGACGGTTAGTATTTTTTGTTGCTGTTAATTTAAGACTTTTGCAATTAAAATTACTTCATTTAACATGATTTAGCGTAAAAAATAAAAGCACTTTGATTAACTGATTATACTTAAATATTCTTATTTTAAGGTAAATTTATTATTCGCTAAATGTTATAAATATCGCTGTATTTATTGTGTAGAATAAAATAGACGATATTGCGGTTTGAAAATAATCGCATTTGAAATATTTAAGAAATTAGTACTCGTAGAGTCAAAATGTAATTAAATTCTTCTTTAGTATTTGCTATTTGTACGAGAGGGTATTTATTAATAGAATTTTATGAGTATGGGATTATGCAAATTTTGCATACAAAGAGTGATGCCACATTTGAAAATGCTTCTGTAAAACAACTTTTTTAGAAATGAGTTCGTTTTATAGTCAACTTAATTGCAAAAATTTGTACTTAATTCGCTGATTTTTCAAATAGATAGCAACCAATTGTTTTTTCTAAGCGAGTATTTCTTTAGACTTAACAGAATTATAATGAATTTAAAACGAGGCCTTTTCAAATACATTCCTGTATTTTTATTATAAATTGCTTTTAAATTTCATATCAAGCAATAATAATAAGGAAATACCATAAAATACCAATTCAAGCGGTGCAACAAAGCTAGTTTGTTGTAGATGTATGCAGGAAGCAGGATTTTGACGTGTACAATGCGTTAAAACTTATATATTAAGTGTTGTCATTGAAAAATACTTGTAACAATGAGCCGTAAATCAATATTAATAATCGAATAGTCGCAAGAAAATCTGTATTCAAATTCAGGGAATTGATTTTTATTTCATTTTGTTGCCTGTAATGGATAAGAATTTCACACAATTAGTAAGGTACATTAAATAATTACTAACAAAAGAAATCTTAATAATATTATTTAAGTAATACTAGAATACAAATTATTATTATTTTTTTTTTTTTAAATATATTAATATATTTTGTCTATAACTTCAAATATTATTATATGATTCTTTTATCTGACATAAGGATAACATACTCTAGTAACAAATTTTCAAATCATATTTTCATATTATTTATCGATCTACAAGATATATATATATATATATATATACATACAAATTTTAACAATTTTCTAAATAAACAAATAAAAGCTAAAAAAGAAATATATAAAATGCTTGAATTTTGACAATGTGTCTATAATTTTAGACATATTTGATCAATTAACAGAACAGAGTTGCAAATTTTTAAAACGGACATTTATTCATTAATTAGCTCATCATTTTCAAACTAATATATATTATTTCAGTAATTTATAATATAGGATCATTATAAGATATAAAAAAATACTGTGTATATTTAATTTGATTATATATTTAATTTTCATACATTCCATCATCTTCCTCTCACATCCACATGTACAATAAAATTCAATGCTTTTAGTCGATTTTTAATTAATGTTACATTATTCATACACATGTACGATAAAATCTTTCATATTATTACAATTAAACGCTAATAATAAAGAGTTTAAAAACAATAATAACTAAATAATTGAAATATGAAATTTTAAACAATATTATTATTCGATTTATTAGAAACTCTTTAAAATTGCAAATTAAATTAATAATTAGCATGTAAAATTATTTACATATTTTCAACAAATAAATTGAGAATACAATAGTATCATATATGAACAATTAGTTATTCCTACATTAAAAAAATAATCTATTCCTTAACAAAACAACATTTTTAGAAAAAAAAAAATGTACTGACATATAAATATACTGATCTTTTGTACTTCCAATTAAGGGATTATTGATCATGTAGTTTTTCCTTATACGCAAAACCCTATTTTTTATTCTATACTACGTAATAAAATGATATATATATATATATATATATATATATATATATATATATATATATGGTAAAATAAAATTTTTCATACAAATACAAATAAAGTTACGGCACTGCGTACACGTCCAGTTGTATACATGTCTAGTTTATTGATCTCATGAAATAATTTCAAATTGATTAAAAATGTTTAAATTTTTTGTAGCATCAAAATAGGTAATTGGTAAATTTATATCACTAATGGCACTTTTATAAAAAAAAATTTCAATAAAAAATAATAAAATGCAATAAATTTACTAAATTTCGTTAATAAGGCCTAAAGATAATTTTTCTTTTTATCCATATGCGAAATTTTCGAAAGAATAATAAAACTATATTTGTTACGATGTGTTCAGGAATCCGTATAATAAACCAACCGTCTCGCCTTCGCCGTGTAATCTGATCATTAGTGTTTACGAATAGAACAGTGCAGGGGAAAACCCGTGA